>WPIO01000050.1:2197500-2422500 GCA_009760855.2 Cristatella mucedo | reverse complement strand
ACTTGCACTCACGCAAACAAACACACACACACACAAAGAGAAAAGACACACGTAGAAACATCGACACAGAGACACACATGCGCACACCCATATACACGCATACAAGCACACATACACACAGGTGTCAGAGACACGTGGACAAACAGATACACTGAGCTCCTGCTCACAAGCACAGACAAACACACACGCACAGTGGTCTCGGCATAAGGAGTTGCCGGTGTGAGCAAGATGTAGTTGGTGTGTGTAGGGTATTCGTGCCGCAAAGTGGAAACGGAGTCCTAGTTCACCGGTCAGGGTTTAGGCTCCGGTTTGGGCTCAGTTTATTTGAGTCATTCCCGACTGTAGAGACGTAAGTGTGGAGACGTGTTTCCTCCGCAAGAGTGCTTGCTCTGTAGAGTGCGTGTGAGGATTGTGGAGATAAAACTGAGCCAGACGCGCAGCGACTTTGTGCGCTTGCGAATAAAAGTTAAGTAAAATCCCCAATTTGTGTTTCTCGCTTTCCAACTCACGCCGCGGACTCACGACCCCCTTTAGTAACGGTAAGTAGGTCAGCCCCAGAAACGCCCGTTTCGTGGGGGCCAGCTTACTGGGCGTAGGCGCGCACCGAACAGCATCAGGCGGTAGGCTACGCCACTAGGTAAGCGGCAGGTTAAGCTTACTCCGCCGAGCCTTCGGCGTTACACATGCATTGGTGAGCATGCAAAGAAAGGCTGAATAACCAGCAACGTTCCACGCATCGGCGACGACGTTAACGGCAAGTATGATCGATGTGACGTCTGGGCCTGGTAATTGTAAGCACTTATAAAGAAGTAGACATTCTGGGGCAGATTAAAAACTTCCTCGTGGTACCTGAGGTTAAAAGCACTGAGATTAAATATGTGTACTCAATAGACCCAGCTCGGCATTGCACCGGGGCTCTTTCCTTAAGTAAATGTGATGGATTACTTACGATTCAATATACTAATTGCAACCAAGGACAATTAAAAATAATACGTTCTTACAGCACTCTTAGAGACCTGAATATATTTCTTTAAGTGTTACAGACTCATTATAGAAAGCATTACTACACGATTTGTGGTAACATCTGCATCCAGCACTCATAGAGTAATCTGCAGGCGGATACGCATAAAGGACGAGTATCAATGACCAAGTACGTGCTGTAATGAATAAGTGGGTTTTAAGCTAATGTCATCGATAATTTTTTTAAGCTGGCAGGCTGCGGTGCTGCCTTTGAAATCAAAGTGCAGCTACATCCTTACATGTCACGGGACGTTTTCATGTGCATAAGTCTCCTGGTATTTTGGAGCATAGAAAATAAAAGCACGGTATCCAAAGGATGTAATGCTTGAGGCTAAATATATTTAACCGATTAGATTCCGAAAATCAGGCAGTACGATGCTTAGTATGGCGGGTGATTAGATCTGATAACTAGGCTCGAGCCAAAGCATGATTGGGCCTTAAAGCGAATGACAGAACCATGAATACGATGCACTGATTAACAATTAATAACCAGTGCAGGTCAACGAGAAGTGGTTTGATGTGGCAATAGCAACGCAAATGACAGGCATGCCTAGCTGTAAAGTTTTGCTCCAACTGTTTACGCCTGATTGCTCAGGCCGGTAGACTAGCAACCAATGAGTTATATAAGTCGAGACCGGTTATCACAAATGCATGGAACCGTTTTCAACATGGAATCCCTGTCTAAGTAAGCCCAACTGTTAGCAATGGCCGGGAAAATTTAATAAATGATCTAGCAAAACTAATAAATGAGCGGAATCTTGGGCACTTGCCATTAGGGCAATTTACTAAAAGGCGCTGTTAAATCAACAATCGATTAGAAACGCTTCCGGTACTTCTGATAGCAATGCGACGCCCAGCCAGTAACTGACTTAAGGCACACTTCGGTTAAATACCACATATTGGAAGGCGAGCAATTTACCGAAATCCCTGCCTTCCGATGACACATCTTAGTACTATGAGCGCATAAAGCATAAAGCCGCGGATGTGAAGCAGGAACAGTGAGTAAAGCTGAAACCGTGGTTTGATTTAGCTTGCAAGTGCCGAGGCCAGTACAGAGCCTCGGCGCACGATTGGTGCAGCAAAAACCACCGAAAACTAGTCTACGATCGGCATGCGTTGCTGTGACTGACTGGAGCCCAAAACTTTCAGCGACGACGTACCGGAAGTCGTGTACCCAGATTCTCTCCACTCATTCTGTGCTTTGTAGCCTAGACTTTCTAGCAGCGACTCGGCTGCTGCGAGCTCTCTGTACGCTGCCTCTCCGAGTGCATGCTCGCCGCACGGTCGCGTAGCGTCCGAAGGTCCTGAGGGCTGCTCGTGAGCGCCCTGGAAGCTATAGGCGGGCAACGGCTTGTCTGACGGTTCGGCGAGGCCTCCACAAGTTAAAGAGTTGAGTACTTGCCGTTGACTTATCCCGGTTGACCGCGAGGCACACTCATCTGGCGGTGCCATCCTCCCATCGTCATCCTCTGACAAGCAGTCACAACAGAGCTCAAGCATGTATCGCCTTGGCGACGTGCGACCGATATGAGAGAGTCTAGTGATTGGCCAAGACTGAGTGACAGCCGGCGGGCTGTGACACTACCACTAAACTAGAAATGCAGCTTTATTCTGAGTAGATCTAGCGTAGCCAGCCGCCCGCAAGTCACGTAATGCTAGCACATTTAGTTGTGAGTCTGGTAGGGTCTTTTGAACTTCTATAGACTATCACGGCTTTGATTTACCGAGGCAGGCTATTCTGTAAGGCTCAAGCAGACATGAGACAGTTATTAGATAATGCACCTCCTTTCATTTAATGCCCGAGGACTTCGTACTCGTCTTCAAGCCTGTCACGGTTTGTATGCTAGGCGTGCGGCCACTTCAGTTTTGAACATATTCAGTTGGTAACTGCTGTTCGCTGATAGTGTAAAATGGAGGGAAGTGCACCAGAGTCATCTGATTGAATAACATATGTTAATTTGGATAAGGAGCCAACAGAAAAATAAATATTGTATGAAATAACTAAATTAAAAATACTTACAAATTCAATAGAGCCGGGATATAATATGCAAAGGTAAAGGATTCGTGTAGGCCAATGCAAGGAGAGGACTAGGATAGGGTGACAATAGAATTAAAGCAACGAGGACAGGCGTCTGTGGTCATAGCTCTCCATCAATTTCAGTTTTCTATATCTTCAAGCCCTGAGGTACTCATCCGATTCACGAATTACGTTATGTGATTAATTTGAGTGGCATTGCGAAAATGGGATAAGATTTGTTGCACCATTTCACAGGTTTTCAGAAGACAGTAAAAGAAATTCCTGCATAACTTCTTTTAGGATGAAGTAAGTGCTATAAGAGCAAGCGTTTCATTTTCAGTAAGGGAACCCACAACTGATCCGATTGATTCAAAAATTGCTGCCAGAGAAAAAACCAGCGATCGTGCAGTTTATCACGCTTAGACAAGATAACATAGGGTATAAGTTTCATGTTCTTGGCCTACAAGGTAACGTGCTTGCTCCTCGCGACCCAGGCTGAGGGTGCAAATCCTGCTGTGAGCAGCGATTCTGAATTGTCTACTGCAAGCCAAGGTGATAGCTGTGAAGACTTCTGCCACTATACACAAGAGGCTACTAAATCAGCTTACCATTTTCACGTGTTCAAATAGTTTGGCGACCTTAAATTTAGTCCTTGCGCTTTCAAAGTATTCGAATTCTTCCCGGCAGACGTCATGACTTCCCCTGCCTTGGGGACATTTAAAAATTAGCTTAAACGTTCTTTCTGCTAACGTTATTTTCCGAAATAGATTCCGTTAGCAGAAAGTTAATGTTCTCTTTGTGCGATCATGCGTTTTGATACCGCTCGTTTACGCTAATAGCTCCAGGTTGATCTACGGAGACTGTCGAGTTCATACAATGACCAAAAAGGTTAGCAACGGCTTTTCTCCTTATTTCATAAGTGAGGTGCTGCACCAGTTGCAGCCTTTTTGACCCCTCAGGTTTCTCATTGACAATAAATTACCTCTTCCGCTTAATGCTTTGGGCGTTTAATGCTGTTGGCGACCATTACTTTCGCTGGGCAGATCCTCGACTAAGAAGTTCAAAGTACAACTATTAGGCAACGAGATCATTCTCCTGCTGACGACGGTGGGACGTTCTTTTGAGCCGTTCCTCGACTGGTTAACGACTACAGATTTTGGTGTGTAGATCCTGTACTGAAGATTTCACTTTTACAATTCTTCGGCCACGGACACGTTCTCCTGCTGTCGACTATGGCACATCTTTTCCAGCAGCTCTGAGCTGCTACTTTCATGCTACTCACTACCACAACTGCTCTCCCGATTCTGCTACGCTTCCCAATGTCTCTTCGTTGATTTAGAAGTAGTTTATCGGATAACCAAATGCCAACCGATAGCCGCTTAGGCTGTAAATGAGCTATGCAAAACTCTCCTACGAAACACCTACACAGTCCTTGTGACTTTTTGAATTTGAAGATGGAGATACATTGCATTGAATTACCTGAATTACGACCACTCGTCATTTCAGTTAAAACACTCTTGCTGATGAAATATACTAGTTTCGATATTTTTTTATTCTGGAGATTGCCTGCAAAGGATGTCATTAAGCAAAATTACTGATCTGGAAATCAAGCTCCTTTTTATATTAGGTATACGGTAGTAAATAAATGTATTATTCATATTTCATTTGTTTAGTGCCCTAAGAGAAATTAGTCTCTATTTGGGCCTTCACAAATGCCCCGGGGCTCGAGCCCACGACCTCAGCGAGGCCATGATCGGACGAGAATCTTAACCAGCAGGCCAAATCAGCATGACGTATAGCATCTTATTATTTTCTGGCGTCTCTTTTCATTAGATAGGCAACTGTAGCTCAAACTGGCAGGACTTTTGAAAGTCGGCCTTGCTTCTGCAATAATCATTTTACACTGAACTCATCGTTTCTCATGCTGCTGACTTCTCAACTTCTTTCTTTTTTAAACTATTAGGTTTAAGCTGCATACTTCATCGAATGTTCTCCTTTTTCAGCTATACTTTTCACTCGTCCCGTTCTGAGTGTGATGAAGTCTGTCATTCGTGCAAGTCAAAAATGGCTATGGCTTGAGTGCTGCACCACAGAAATACTAGCTGCCGGTCCCATCGAGGCTTAGTACCCGTTCAATTTATTAAACCTTTGAAAAGTAAAAGTGTTGGACACATTTTTACTTCCGTCCGATTTCAAACTTGTTGCATGTGCCAAAACCAGTCTCTATAATCTCCCTTGTCACACGGAGGAGACTAGATTGCATTGCTTTTTTAACCTTGCTTATCGGAATGGAGTGCCCCTTGCTAACTCCGAGCCTAGAAAATATATAATGGAGCTTCCTGAGAGTATCGGACTCCTTGCAGCAAATCAAGACTGGTTTGAACTATCTGGGTATTTCTCAGCTAACAGAACGAGCATTAAATTTTGACATAGTAGTGTTTTCGCATGTAGGCGTGTGTGCTCATCTGTGCTTAAATGAAATAAATAAATAAATACTAGCTGCTGTAACAGCCTCTTTTTGTATAGCGACAGGAGAGTCTTTACGGCTATCACCATCGCTTGCAGTGGCGATAAAGGATCGCCCACCAAAGGATTTGAACCCACGACCTCGGGCCGAGGTCGTGAAAAGCAAACCGCCTTACGTAGTGAGCCGTTACGACTTTTGCATGCGTGTGTATGTGCTCTTCTGTGCTTTCATATGTGTTTATGTGTGTGTGTGTGTGTGTGTGTGTGTGTGTGTGTGTGTGCATGCTAGCATATGTGCGTTCATACGTGCGTGCGTGTGTGCTTGCCTGCATGTATTTTCAGGTGCGAATCTGTTTAGGACAGTTCTAGTGCTGCTGCTGCCACTGATGCAGCCGCCGCCACCGCCACTGTCGGCGCCGACGCTGTTGCTGCTCTCGCTGCTTCCAGCTTTATTTCTAGAGTATGGCATCATTGCAGGATTATCAAGTGCCTTGGCAGCAAGCGCAAGGATGCGCAGGTTGGATCCTAACTCACCTCATAACTACTGACTCTTGGGATCAGTTGATTTCTCGGAGCCTGAGGGCCTTTCAGTAGCAGCAGAAATTTCAGACGCGGCTTTCAACACACGAGTATTGGCAAAATAAAACTGTTCAATCATCCAGGGCTGAAGTTGATAGTTGCATGGATGTCTGTTACTATAGGGAATGTTACCATAGGTCTCTAACCAAGGCTCTACAAAGAGATCTCTGTGCAATCATGGAGCAGCAGCCGATACCCTTGAAAATACACGAGTAACTCCATATGCAATCAGGCACACGCGTATGAGTGTTCGCTGACCAAGCTGTTGAGCCTGCCCTGCTTCCGTACACGGTTGCAGCTTCTTCACGTTAAACGGTCATGGGAATGCTCAAATTGCTCGTAGCCTTTATGAGAAAATTAAGCTGTTGCATCTTAAAGTATGATATCACCAACGTCACAAGGTCATAATGACCTTACCAACCTGTGAGTATTCTGCATTCACCATCATACATAGGAAAGAAAAAACTGATTTCAAAACAGATCTTATAATTGCATTATCAAACCTTATTTACTGTGCATATTTATATGTAGCTAAGGCTTGCATATTTTCCAATGGTTCATCGCCCTCTTGGGAATTGACATTGACAAATAATAATAATATTTAATTTAACAACTATATAGATAACCCAATCTCTTTCTAAGCACTAAAGATCAGCGGTTAAGAAAGCATGGTCGAATGTTCAATCGGTAGCCTGCTTAATAAACGACGAGATAAACATGGTTAGGGTGACTTCCATATATTGAGTAAACGCAAGCCCGTCGTGGACATTTAAAATTGGATTGGTTGAGGTATGGAACATTATTTTTTTTATTTACAAGCAAGATTAGCTGCCAATATCGTAACAGGAATCGTACGTGCTGCTAAAAATGTGATCAACATGGGCTGAAGTAAAGACATGCTCTCTACTCGCAAAACCGCAAAAGTGATCATTCAAAAGCTTCATTAACCTAGTGATAAAAGAACTTTGACAGAAATAAACATGTTTTCAAGGCGAAGAATTAATTTCAGCAGCACGCTCGCCCAGAACTCGGATCGTTGAGAACAAGCGCAAATAAAGGACGGTCGATTCAACCAGCGCATTTGTTGAGTGGCAAGTAAGTATTCTTGACTGTGATCCGTTTCGCCAGCAGTGGGCTGTTCAGGATTGCCCACTGGAGGTCTCAATCAACAAACCGATCAATAAATGTGAGAGTCTTACCCCTCCACTAAAACCAGGAGCTGAAAAGTAATGGTCAGATGATGCAGAAGCATCGTTTTTCTATAATGGCAAATGAGCTTTGGCGGCTAGTGCTCTCATTTGCAGTTGGCAATAACAGATTTTTTTTGCAAGGTCTTAAACTCACGACCTAGGTTTCAAAGATGGAGCACTTTAATTGTATGCATAGCCCGAGTGCGTAATTTACTAATGAAAATGTGAGCATAAATGTGTAACTAAAAAGTCGGCGGCTTAAATCATGTAGCGGTTAGGTATACGAGACCCACATTTTAGCACTACCGAGGCGAGCGACCTTCGATGCCCATGAGGAATATTACACGATGAACCATGCCTGCCCGTTAAGTGGACGCAGCCGTCGCTAGGTTAAATAGTAGATAAATATTCATTCACGTGGCACCTAGAAGTGTTTAATCTCTACTTAGGCGCTTTGCGGACGCTGCAAGGCTGTGTTCACTGAGGTGGCTTTATCAAATGTATTTGTAGTAGTAGAAGTAGTAGCAGTCTAGGGCTCGAGCTCACGGCCAGCTTTGTTCAGGCGAGTACCTCACTGCTGAGAAAAACCATACATAATTAGATATCTGCTCAAGTAGCTATCTACGATCGACAAATATTCAAAATCAAAATACTGCGATAGCTCTGAGCCTGCTCCGTGGGGGCGTGATAACTTGAATTAGCAGCCGCGTTACAACGACAAGCAGCCTTCTAACATCATAAGTGCTTCCATGAATCGGTTTAGTAACCCACCGATAATTAAAAATCCCTGGCCGGACTACATTTCTCCGTGGAGCCTATAAATTCGGATCGAGTTACATCTGTCTGACCTCGGGAATACTCACCGTCCTCTATCCAGCAAGCGCTAGCTTATTTATCCACCTCCAAGAGGCTATCCCGCTGAGTTAGGCGGGCGAAAATCAGTCTATCGGGCAGGGAATGGAACTACTTTATCCCCTTCGGACTCTCTCTGAGTAGTCGTTCCGCATAGTCTCGGTCATTAGTTGACATTCGCGCGACCTGTGAGGTGGCCAATTAGTCAAGACTCCACCTCCCAAGACGGGTCTAGTTGCCGCGATCGTCCCTAGAAATAGCACAAAGAATTAAGCGGGAGTAGCATTACGTATTGCGGCGGAACCATCTAACCCGATCCTGCCGGTGCCGCCAATATCGATTCGTTCGACCGGCGCATGCGCTTGCTTGGCGCCCTTTCCCGCCCAGCCAGTCCGTAGACCTCCGGACTACAGTCAGCCGCCATTCCTCAGCCGTGGACGACCAGTTGGCAGCACGAAACGAAAGGGCAGGCCGCTACGTCGGTAGCGATTTCGATCGCCAACTACCGCCGCACGACTGTCCAGACGCGAAACGACGTCGTCGCGACCTGGCCGATCGCTCGGCTCAGCAGGGGAACGCAACGGCGGAGGTTCGGGCGCCCTCAGCGCCACCACCGCGTAGCCGGTGCAGACGTCCAAGATGCACGCGGCCGCGATCACAGTCCTCAAGCAGCCGCCGCCGCTGCTGCCGCTGGGTCTCCCACTCGTCGACCGGTGTGCCAAAGCGGCGGGCGATTCGACGAAAGAGGAGAACGCCGGCCAGAGTAACGCGACGAGCGCTTCAGCTGTGGCTAGCGACCTGCTGTGGCGGCGTCGCTCCGCTGCGTCTCACGCACGGAGCGGCGCTTTCTTCTGCACTGCCGTCGTCGGCGCCACCGGTCCCGCACTTCGGCAGCATTATGGGCGAGCGAGTGGCGGCTGAGCTGGCGGCGGCGGCGACCGCCGTCTCGCGGAGAGAAGCGACAAGCACGCGAGCCCGAGATCGCCGGAAGCTCGAAAGAGCCGGAAGCTCGTCACAAAAGAGAGGAAGTAGCCCGACGGAAACCGACGGTCTGTATGTACTCCCCCTGCGCGAGGCGAGCGACGGGACGACAAAGCCGAAAGCGAGGACGACGACGACAAGTTGACCCTCTCCGAACAAGGCTTGCTCTCCCTTTCGCGAGCAGCATTCGGCCGTGTCGATTCCGGCGGCCAACGTGCGGCCGTGGCGAGAGGCAGGACGGGCGAGAGGCAGAAGGCGAGCGTGAGAAAGAGGGCGACGCTGGCCGCCGCCGCCGCCGCCGAGGCGGCGGCCGTGCAGCATACGGTCGTAGCTGCCGCTGTGGTGGCAGCTAGCTGCCGAGGCGGCGGCGGCCACCGCCGCTGCGATTGCCGCCGCTGTTAGAAATGCAAACGTCAGCCTAAATCGCGCCCGGCGACGGAGAGTGGAGCAACGCTCCTCGGGCGCTACGGTGGCTGCCGCGACCGGCGACATTGCCAGGTAAGCACTCTGTGCCACGAGCGGCCACTGGGGCCCTAGGGGTGCAGAATTTCCCTGTAACTTTATTGCGGCTCCGGGATTGTGTACTGCTGCTCAGGGATAGGCTGTGGCCGCCGGAAGAGTCTGCGAATGGTGAATGAGTCCAAACAGGGCGCGTCTACCGTTGGCGTTGGATCTATGCCTCGCACGTGTGATGAGCGTAGCATACAGAAGTTGCACTTGCAGTCACCGACCAATTGATACTTTTCCATTGACGCGTGTTAGAGTGCTCAGAGACATTTTTCTCAGAGTAAAATGCACATATCGTGTGATTAGTCAACTAATGCAACAGGCCAAATGATGGGCTCGGGCTTTTGTACCTTGTAAATTTTTACACTACGTATAGTTCAAGCTGAAAGATGCTCTACAAAAGTAACAGAAAACATTATTACGAATGTAAAAATCTTCTCTGAGGGTACGTGAAACTTGTATCTAGGTGTTGATAGCAGCACAAGCATATCTTCTCGTCCCTCCGGCCATTTACTTTTCAACTTCTGAACCTTGCAGTTACCTGAAAATGACTTGAAATATACTTCCAGTCTTTATTGTGTGGCTTAGACCCCATCGCAGTTGGAGTATCCGAATCATTGATTCCCAGGGCAGCAGTTATCTGGGGAGTTTCTAAAGTACAGGGTACACCTGGGCTCTGTGCCTGGCCTGCTTACCTTCGCAAAATATACTCTGCCTCTTACAGATGTCACCTCCGTGAACAATCAAGGCTTTCGCTTTTACGCCGATGACACAAAGCCGTGCCTTTGCTTAGATCCCTTCCAGCCCTCCAGCATGTCAACTTCGCTACCTTGCTACGTGCAATTTTGAAATTCGCACTTGGATGGTGAAAAGTTTCTCCAGCTGAATGATCAACTTATTAGTTAAGAGCAAACCTGCGAGACTCAGAAATCGGAAAGCTTAACACGCAGAGTAAGCTCTTCCGGCCGATTTCCCGTAGCACCCGCACGAAACCAATGTCCCTTGTTCCAAAATGAGCTTTCACTAGATAACCACACTAGCTCCAGATACAAGTCTGCTTAACAGCAGGTACTTGTAGTCTCAAAAAATTCTGGCCTGCTTAGACTGGGATATTACATTCAATTTGCTCCATGCCTATAGCAGCAGTTTCCATAGCTTTAGCAGACTCTTATTTAAACCATCTCTACATCTTCACACGGCTGCTTTGAATGTTTAATTTTCTGCATGAGTTTTCTAGTGGTTATGTTGGCTGTAAGTCAACTCACTAGTGCTTCCTCTATTGAGGTTTCCACTCAAGCTTATTTTGCTTATTGTGAAGAGCCGAATTGTGCGCTCAAAAAACTTAGGCTGACGTTTAGACACGATTTCGCTCTGCTCTCGAATAAAGGTGCTTCACTTTAGGACCTGCTCACGTGCCCTGGATAGGCCGAAGCTGAACAAAGCTGATAGAGTCAGCTCCTGAAGATAGGCAATCTGTCGTCACTAGCTCGTTGGCATAGTTCGCCCACCACGGCGAGGAGGCTGAGCCCTCGGGCTCCTCTTGCCATCAGGTTCTAATAAATGCATCTGTACTAGCTGAATTCAATGCCTCTCTTGTACAGCGACAGGAGAGCCTCAGTGGTTATCGCCACCGTTTGCAGCGATAATAAATAAACACCTACCACAAATTCGAGCCCACGACCACGGGACCAAGGTCAAAAAGCATCCACCTTACCTACTGTACCGTCATGGCTAACCCTGTTTCTCTTTAAACAATACATGGCTTTTCCAACTCCATGATTTAAGACCGTTGGAGTCTGACTCATTAGGCCTGTATGTTCTAGACTCTAAAACTCACTCGCACAATTATCATGCAACGACTTTCTCCCATCTGCTGCTCACTATTGCACATCCATTATAGGCGTCCCGAAATGCCTCTGCGACACTACTCACTTCCTCAACTGCCCTCCTGACTCAGCTTGCTTCTCACTTTATCTCTGTTTCCTGGCACGGGCTCTGGTTGGCTTTGTATTGTGTGAGCTGAAAGCTGTCTAACCTTAACTGTGCCGTGGAAAACTCTCCAGCATAATTCTGAGACGGTATTTGTAGTGTTCTAGAATTGCAGATGGAGATATATAATTTTTTTAGATGAAACGGTTTGGATTACACCTGGTAATTTAAACACGGGTGTAGGTGCATTACTAGCAGATAGAACGAGAGAGCCTCGTACTTTCAGTATGATAAGCCGGCTTCATCAGTAGGCGAAATTCTGTATTGCAGAAAGTGCATCACCTCTTGCTGATGAAAATCGTGCAATACCAGAGTCGTTATTATTAAAACGCAGCCGCCGTATTCCACTACTGCGGACAAATTCAAACTCTCTTTGCCACCTGACGTAATAAGTTTTAGCTATTGGCACCGTTTGCAGGATTATCCTCAAGCAGCGTACCGGTGGCCCTGTGGAGTTCTGCCGAGGCGATAGCAATGCACTAGTGTCTGAGATGCTCTAGCTAGTCTCTAACTAAATTGAGCGTGCGGTAATGGTTCTGCTGCTGTAACTAGGTACTGCTTAAAAACAGAACAGGATGTGCATTGAATGGCGGACATCGGTTTTACGGGTGTGGACGACATCGATCGATTGGTGTGCATGTGTCTGGGATTCTGTTTACTGTGTCTGACAATCACGTGATTTGCAGGTGTTATTATTTCCCCAAGTACGCGCTAGTATTCGTGCACTCTAAACGCTTAGAGATTCCTGCTCGCAGTAGACAGCAGATTTTTCGAAAAAGGATGCTCCCCTTGCGAGAGTAAATTTAATGTTCCAGCATGTAAATGCTTAGCTACTTTAGCAACTAGCTATAGCAGCGGCTGGCTCACTGTGGCTGGAAACCATTATTCTGGTTGAACCCTTCTAACTTAAGAACTCTCGATCAACCTTTGCAGCCGCCGGACTTTATTTCGACACTATGGCGCTACTTTTAAGTGTAGGAATGATAAGTTTGCAGGTCTTCGGTAGACATCTCAGTATCACTATTAATAGAAATTGAAGCCTCTGATAATGTCGTCCTCCTTGGATAAACCTCGCTCAAGCCTGCAAACCTTTGGAGACCTAACCTTTAATTCGTAATCTCCAAAAGCTTGGAGGTCACTCCCTACAGACATCCAATGACATGACGACATTTAAAGGAAGCTCAAAATACACCTGCTTATGATAGCTTTGAGCGGTTCCTTGAGATTTTATTTATTTGCGTGCTCATGTGTGCTGACATTGCGTCTGATGCTACTAACCATTTGTATGTGCTAATCCTGCGGACATCGCATCTAAAAATGTTAAGCTTGATGACGTTGCGAATTTTGCCACTAGTAGTTTGGTCCTGCTTTTTTAAAGCGTGTGCAAATTGTCTGGAAAGAGATTAAGTTCTCTGTAGGTTCACTACAAATGTCTTATTTTTATTATTATTATTTTTGGCTGGCTTGTGTGTAATTGGCCTGGCCGTTAAGGTGCTCCCTACGGGAAAGGCCTGGCTAAGAACGTGGGCTCGAGTCCCGTGACATATATGAAGCACCTGAATATAGATTAAGTTTTCTCTGGGCGCTATACAAATACATTTCATTAAATAAATTGTAACTGTACTGTTATTTACTTTTGACTGCAGCTGTACCAGCTGACCAATAGAAATCCAGATGCATGCAACCCTGCCAAAATAACATTACCTGACGTTCATAAGCACAATTTTTATTAACGCATGAGAAATGATTATAATATATTTGTATACAAGCGACAGAGTTTATGAACAACCTCTTGAACATGGCATTTGTTTGCTCATTTAGCCATGGTTTCACCCTCTTCCACATAGAAAGTGTCTTGCCATATAGAATGCACCATCACGTGTACGACCGTTTACGTTGAGCATTACCGATCACCGTACACTTTCCTGAAAAACGTTTCATCGAAGCTTACTTTTATTTTATATTATTTTCTCTTTTCATCCTCGTCTACAACGATTCTACGAACGATCTACAACAATTGTTGCTGCGGCAAACTAAATTTATAGGGTTCTAAGCCTGACGGTTTTTTGGAGCGTTCTCTGTCTTACCAAGCATAGGTTTAGTGGCTTCCGTCACTTTTCCAGTCGAAAACTAACTACAGTATTAGTCCAGCCTATACATAACTATGGAACTAGTAAGGCCTTTACAGAGCCTAAGTGGTATACGACCATTCAATTGCATTTCCATTTGCAGCAAATGTAAAGCGCCTAGAGAGAGATTGAGTTCTCCGAGTTCGCTTTATCAAGTGCATTATCATTATTATTATTATTATTATTATCATTATTACGACCCTCATTCTCGCCTCCCGACATTAAGCGCCCCAATCCGCGCTCTTTGTTCTTGCAGAATTCTTCCGAAAATTGGAGTTCCTGCGAACGAACATTGTGTACAGAAACGATAAAGATACACCTATTTAAAGTTATTCTGACTGTTTACTTAACCGTAGTGCGTTAGAAATTACGTGCCTGTGGATATCTACACGCTAATTGCTTGTGGTTGCTGGGTCTCCCATGATTGCGGTGGCCTTAGTAATGCCAGCAGCTAGAAACTTACATGTCAGTTATGATCGTGCGCAGCTATTATCGTTTCGTCATTGTAGATCAAATGCATTCCTAAATGTGACTTCTGTTTCTACGATTCGTAAATAATGCATTAACAAATGAAAATAACCCGGAGCCACCGCACGATGAATGGAGCTGCCAGTTTAGACACTGCAGGTTTGGCGGTAACTGAGAGCTAATTAGCCGCTCGTTTGGCCCTCCTAGCATCGTCGCCAACCGCTCAGCACTCTCTCCCACATGAGTCACAGTAAATCTCTCTAACTTAGTGGTCATTAGGCCCAGGTTAATCCTTGCCTTTGGAATCATCTCTAAATGTGCAATAAACCTATAGCAATAAGCGACCTTATTTCTGAAAATGGTCTCAACATACTCGCCTTAACTGAAACTTGGTTACAATCTGTACAGTAGCCTCCCGCTTAGGTAAGCACCCGTTTAAGTATGCATCCGGCTAAGTATGCATATTTTTCAGTACAGTTCTGGGTTCAAGATTTATTAGCTGAAAATGTCACGAATTTTTATTTGGCGGAGGTTATGAAGTTTCTTGCGTTTAGCTTTGAGGGAGACTGCCCGGATCTTGCTCTAAAATGATTCAAACTATTTCTTAAGATCATTGAATGTACCATCAGCATCAGTTTGAACTTCACGGCCGAGCATCTGATCGTCGATGTCGAGAACCTGCTTATAAATGGATTCAAACCCCAGAAATGCAACTCGACTTTCTTAACCGACAGTGAGATCTTGAGGGTTTACGTCGTCCTTGTCATCATCCATCTCATTTTCAACAATCTTCGTTGACTGCAAAAGCTCGTCAACATCTTCCCATACTGAAGCAACATATTCTTCATGGTTCTCGTTATCAACGTGAATAATTATTTCAGTTCTGATGAAGCAATGGATTAATTCAACGTTTCGAAAGCCTTCGCAGGTTCGGTGCCCACATCTTCAACATAGTTATCAGTCTCCGGTTCTGGCAAGAAATTCACTAGTTCGGCCTTGACAAAATCATTTTTGATCGAGCTTGGTGAAATAGAATCCCAGTTTCTTTCACATAACTTGCAGTACCGAGCACGTGTGCTGGGTTCCTGTAAGGGACCCGTGCAACACCTCGTCATGGTTTTAGCCTCTGACCTTTCTTTCTACTGTTCGTCTCCTCGTCAAGTTATATGCGATGTCGCCATTAGTCGATACCTACCGGCTGGCCTTCTCCGGCGGGTCAGTGAGAACCTTCCTGCATCCTGCGTTCGCCCTATCAAAAGCTCGGCTATCAAACCTACGATTCGTAAGTTTAAAGCGCTAAATAGTACTTGTTTTGGTAGTAGCCCACCCGCCGTAGCCCAGCACGCTGTGAAATGTCGTCCGACGGCCGTTACCAAGGTCCAATTCAAATTTGAAGAGCCAGTGTCCGCCGGGCCGGACACAAACGGTAGAGAATACGAGCCACTTCATCGCCGTCGCCCAGTTGATGGACAGCCTCTTAAATTCCGCCTACTAAATGTCCGCTCGCTAAAAACCAAGGGTTTACTCATCCGCGATCAGGTGGTCCAGGAGAAGCTAGATGTTTTTCTGCTTACCGAAACCTGGATTACGCCTTGTTCCAGTAGCTGTATTTCCGAGACCACCCCACCCGGGTTCTCATTTTATCAGTCCATGCGTTCTGACAAGGTTGGTGGCGGGGTTGCAATTGTTGCTCGCGAATCTTTTGGCGATAAAATGTGCAGTTTCTCGCATGGGTCACCGTTTGAATCTTTTGCTATCAGGTCTTCATCAAAGACAATGCCTCTCACCGTTCCGATATACTGGCCTTCTTCTGGCTGTCCAAACTTTTGTATAGAGGAGTTTTCAGAGTTCCTCGCTAAAATATTTGTGTGTGATAGGCCGTTACTGATTGTAGGAGACTTAAATATTCACGTTGACAACCCTAGCAACCGCCAGGCCGCTCATTTCTTGACTGTCTGGAGAATTTTGGTTTGGCCCAACACGTTAATCATAGCACCCACGTCGGTGGCCACATTCTAGATCTCGTGATCACTAAGGATGTCCTCCCCACTGCCTTTGTGGTGTGCCAACTGACCCTCTCAGATCATTGTTCGGTCTCGTTTACTGTTCCTGCTACCTCGTACGTACAAAGCAATGTCGAATTTGCCAAACGACGTAACTTACAAAGCATTGACATGGACAATTTTTTGAAAACTGTTTGTGATGCAGGTCTTCTTGATCTGCATTCAGACTCGACCGGCAGCAGCAATACCCTCACTGATGCGATGAACATGACACTCAGGAGTGCTCTTGACAGGCATGCTTCCGTTCGCTCTATCCGTGTTCAAAGTCGTCGAGATTCCTTTTAATTTACAAAAAAAACTCCTTAAGATGTGCCGTGTTAAGCACAGGCTGCAACGTCGTTTCAAGAAATCGGGGTCTGAGGCAGACCTAGTCAATTTTAAAGACTTCCTTCGAGTTTACACCCAAAAGCTTAAAAAAAGCCAGGGCTTCTTTTTTCATTAGAAAGCTGAATTCCTGCCAGTCGGACACTAAACAGATTTATAAGACGGTAAACCATTTACTGGACAATGCTTTGAGGTCTGAATCCCCAGATATTAAGGGCTCAGCCGAAATGTTTTCAGCCTTCTTTACTAAAAAAAATTGTGCACATTCGTACCTCTATTAAGCCCCCTCAGACCAAATCAATCGCCGTTCCTCAACCTGTTACCTTTCTTTAAAGGTTCTCCGGTGTTTCTGCCTGTGATGTGGCTGCCTTAATAAGGTCTAGCAAAAAGAGCTCGTCTCCTGAAGACCCTATACCTTCATCTCTGTGGTCTTCACTGGCAGACCAACTTAGCCCTGCCATAACCAAGACTTTTAATGCTTCTTTGGGAAAAAGGGGTCGTCCCCAAGTCCTTTAAATCGGCAATCGTTAGACCTATTCTTAAAAAGCCTAGATTAGACACAGAGGTCCTAGCAAACTATAGTCCAGTTTCCCTTCTTCCGTTCCTATCAAAGATTCTTGAAAAAGCTGTTGCTAAGCGGCTAGTTGAACATATTGAAAATAATGGAATGTCAGAAACATTTCAATCAGGGTTCAAGAGGCAGCACTCTACTGAAACTGCTCTCCTCCGTGGTAACTATGACATTCTACGTAGCAACGACGACGGGAATGTCACTTCCCTAGCTCTGCTAGATCTGTCTACTGCCTTCGACACCATTGATCACGAAGTTTTGCTTGAATGATTGAGGACAACGATCGGTCTGGCAGACGAAGCACTGGCGTGGTTTCAATCATACTTGTCTGATCGTGTTCAATCCGTTTCGTCTGGGGGTCAGGTCTCAGACATAAGAACGGTCACCTGTGGAGTCCCTCGAGGGTCTGTACTCGGTCCCTTGCAGTTTTCCATTTATACACAACCTCTGGGAAAATTAATTAAGGCCCACGGAATAGGATATCACTTCCATGCTGACGATACTCAGTTGTATTTGTCATTTAATCCGTCGGAATCTGCTGCAGCAACTGAGAAACTGAATGCTTGCCTTGCCGATATTCAATCCTGGATGTCGGAAAACTTCCTGAAATTAAATGGCGATAAAACCGAACTGCTTCTCATAGGACACCCTAAGCGTGTGGCTGGATTAAAAGGCTTTGCTATTCTAATAGGTGATGCTATTGTGCGACCTTCACCACGTGCTCAAAATTTAGGTGTCGTGTTCGACAGCTGCCTCAATTTCAAAAGCTTCGTTCAGAAGACTGCCTCTACAGCTAGCCATCACATCCGATTCCTATCCAAGATTAGAAGCTGTCTTCCAGAGTGGCTTGTAAAAAATTTAACTAGGTCTTTAGTTCTGTCTCGGCTTAATTATTGTAATTCCCTTTTGGCTGGGCTGCCAAAGAAAGCTATTATGCCACTACAGCCGACTATGAATACGGCCGCAAGGCTGGTCTTCAAGTCCCAGCGGTTTGAGCACGTGTCACCTCTGCTGAAAGAGCTAGGATGGTTGCCGGTTGAGCGAAGGATACAGAGCAAAGTTCTTACGCTGACCCGCAAGGTCCAGTACTGCTTGGCTCCATCGTACCTAGCTGAACTGCTGCATCAGTTTCAGCCTGTTCGCGCCCTCAGGTCCTGTGTGGACAATAAATTAGCTGTCCCATTCCTCCGCTTAAAGACAGTTGGCGACAGAAGCTTTAGTTCTGCAGGTCCTAGACTGTGGAACTCGCTTCCACAATTCTTACGCAACGACGTCTACTCTCCAACTGCCGACTATGGCACATCTTTTTCAGCGGTCCTGAACTGCTACTTCTATGCTACTCTCTACCTCAACTGCTCTCCTGACTCTGCTATGCTTCCCACTTTCTCTTCGTTGCGTGAGACGAAGTCTGTTGGCTACCGAATGCGTACCGAAAGCCGCTTAGGCAGTGAGTGTGCTATAAAAAAACTCTCCTGCATAACACCCGCATGGTCTGTATGACTTTGTGGAGTTACGGATGGAGATACACTGACATTTAAGTTCTTAAAAGTCAAGAACATCCTTGAGATACAAATATTTGTATCATTTTTTCAGAGCTGCGATTATTTATATGCCACATAGCTGTTTCCAGCTTGTACATTTCGTTTTTTCTCTACCGAAAAAACACCTCCTTTTGAACCACTTCCAACAGATTCCTACATCCATCCAAGCTTTTGCTTGATTAGACTAAGGAGCTGAGCAATGTCGGTCCTTAGTATAAGCTGTTTCTTTGGATATTCCGATCAAACCATGAGGCATTTTGTGAGTTCCGGTTAGTACACACCCACTAGCTAGTGTGCACAAACTTTTCAGGTTCAAGCTTCACATTAAACAGGAGACTACTTTAAACTGCCCAACAATTAAAGACTCTACCCGAATTTTTTGTGTGAGCAAGCTGGTTCTTCTATTGCAATTAGTGGAGCAGCTTGGGACACTAATGTATGCATCACCTACAGCAGGTTGGGAATTTGTATCGGTACGGCTTCCGGCCTTAGATGTATGGGTGTGGCACCCACAGATGCATTCCCCATCTGCAGTGAGTCAACCAGCTCGTATATGTACCTGCTGAGGGAATGAAGATTGAGTCTGTTTCACCACCCACTTCCATTCTTGTGTCTCAGTGAGAATGCGAAAGAATAGCTGCCACCAGAGCAACTGCTATACAACAGTTTTTCATTCTATCACACCTCAAGATCAATCTAAACTAGAGGTAGATTTTCTCTTAACGTGCGCTCGAAATTCAACTTCAAGGCATTTACAGTACTCTCGGAGCAGTCTTTGAAATCGGTCGTATTGATTTCACTCGAAAACAAGCTACCGACGGTGGCAGTAGTCTATCGTCCAACAGGTACACAATGATTATTTATCTCATATTTCTTCGGTCTCATTTCATATCTGCGTGCAGTAAATTGATTCTTCGTCATTATAGGTGATTTCAATATTTGATCACTTACGTGACGCCTACAGCACTGAATTTCTTTCACTGAATCACCCATCGTCTCTTGTGGGTCATATGCATGGCCCTACTCACGTCAAGGATCGCACAGTCAACCATATTTCCTCGAGCAAATGCACTTTGTCATCACCAATTATTTCCAAATCTTGCTTACCTGACCACGTGCAGATCTAATTCAGCCAACAACGTGTGCGATTCTTTCTCTTCCTTCTCTACAATCGCATTTGAATCGCGAAAACTCGAGACCCTTGACATCGATGCTGTCCGTGCGAGAATATCTGCCTTATTCTGCTGCTCAGTCCCCTCTCTGCTCTGCCGTCGTTGGTAGATAGCTACAACACGCCACTAGCTGATACACTCGACGACTTTGCACAGCTGACTGAGCGCATTGTGTGCCATCGCCCAGATGGCACACAATGGTTTACACAGACATTAAACTAGCTAGGTCTACTTAGCCCGAGCTTGAAAAAGCATGCAAAAGATCAGGACTGACTTTCCATCGACAGGCAAACGAGGACAACTGTAGGTCATACCGATCGACCGTAGCAAAGACCAAGTCTGGCTTCTATACAAACATTGTTGAATGACACATGCACAATCCAAATATGCAGATGTCGACGATCAACCATCAATACCGCTCCCAGATTAGGTACGTACCTGATGATTCTTGCAATGGTTTAGCCGATCGCTTCTCTCGATTCTTTTTCCAGAAGATAAACAAGATCAGGTAGTCCATCTCTGTTATAGCAGCATCCTCCATTGAATGGTATCCCTCGATTCCGGGCTGCACCTCAACGTCTACATTTAACCGGGTCACTATTGATCTCGTCCGAAAGTTTAAAATCCAATCAAGGAAGACAACAAGTCATTTGGACCCTATTCCCACTGCCCTGCTCCTACGTTGCACCGATCTGCTGCTGCCTTGCATAACTAACATCAATTATGTGTCTCAGATAATTTCCGAGCACCTTTCAGAAAAGCTGTAGTCAGACCACTTCTCAAGAAAGCGACACTAGACGAAGAGAACTTGAGCAACTACCGCCCAGCCTCCCTTCTACCATTCCTATCAAAGATACTGGAACTAGTCGTGGCAGAGCAGCTGAACTAAAATGTAAATTACTACAACTAGTAAACTTGTGTAAATTAAATGATGATAAACTATTATACTTTTTATGTGAAAACCAAGTGTGATTCGGAAATTGGAAAAGGTAACTCTCAAATTGGCTCTGTCAGCATTTCTCCTGTTGAATCTGCACAAGATTTATACGTCATTTTCCAAAGTGACCTTTCATTAGACGACCGTGTCAGCTCCACAGTTAAGTCTGCCAACTTTCAGCTGCATAACATTGCTAAAATCAGGGCTTGTTTGCGTAGGTGTATCATATCTACGCTGGTCCATGCGTTTGTGACATTCCGTCTTGACTTCTGCAGCTCTCTGCTTGATGGCCTACCGGTATAACCAATCAGGAGCTTACAGCTGATGCAAAGCTCTGCAGTTAGGCTTCACTGTATTGAGCGTCACAGCTGATACATCTCACCACTTCTCACGGACCTGCGCTGGCAACCAGTCAAGCAAAGGATCCACTTCAAGTTTGTGTTGTTCACTTCTAGGTCACTTGAGTCTTTGGTTTCAACCTATCTCTCTGATCTACTCTGCCACCAAGCCAAGCATCGTAGTGCCAGCTTTTTGGAATCTAACATTGAAGCAATACCTCATACAACCTCAAATCATTTGGAGACCATGCATTTAGTCTGTATAATTCCAAACGCCGAACTCACTATCGACTTGCTTCGCAACATCCCCCGACTTTGCCACATTTTAAAAGAACTTAAAACGCACCTATTTAGGAATTCATTTATTGGGTCCCTGTGATTCGTCCCTTATGTGTGTTATGTGTGCTGACACTGGGCATGCTGCCACTAACCACACTTTCATGCTGACACTGTGCATATCACCCCTAACCATATTATCCATGTTGTTTATCCAGCATGATAACATTGATAACATGATAACTCACCATTCGATCGTGTTTCTCTTTGCAGAAAATGTAAAGCACCTAGAAATAGATTGAGTTCTCTGAGGTAGCTTTATCAAGTGTGTTAATATTAATATTATGATAGCATTGGTGCAAAATATCGAGGCTAGGCTTGTCTTTTGTTGAGAGTCGCAGTTGCCACATCACGCCACTTGAAGCTGACCTGCACTGGCTCCCAGCTAATCAGATCAAATGTTTCAAGATTCCATCGCCTATTTGTAGGTCCTTTCATTCTCAGGCTACAGATTCCGATGCTTATGCAGTTTAAACCAGCACTTGTTACTTCTGGTGTCCAAGAAAAGCCTTCCGAGTGAATTTCGTTGAGCATACTTTCTGTAATATACCTCTTAGGATAATACGATGCCGCACACAAGAGGGAAATGGACAGACCCCGAAGCTATCCTTGGTTAAGTGCATGCTACTTTCCGAAGGTCTGGTTAACTGGGGGTATTAATTGTCGAGGTTTGCCCAAACAAGATCGTGAAACCACGATACTTTTTCTGTGCATGCTCAGTTTTGTTAATTTCACAAAACAATGCCGTTCATTTTTTGCAGAAAGTTTCTAAACGGTCAACGAGAGATTAAATTGTTTTAGGATGCTAGATAAAGCATTTATCCTGATTACTATTACTTGTATCTTTCTGGCTTAAATGAAGGCATTTTTCAAGTAGGAACTTCATAAGCCTTTCCGCCGAGCTCCAAAAGCTATTGCTAACTACTCAGAAATCGAGGAAATGTTTTTGGTGTAAAAATACTAGTAGTGGTTAAATTCTGTACTCTGTCACTATATTTCCACATTGATAAATGAAGTAGAGGCTATGCGTCTACAAAAACATGATTCGTTTCAACCACGTGCGATAACTTACTCAGAAATCCTTGGCAAGAAACGCTTTTCCCAACGATTATTAATGCGGCTGGATCCGTTTTCAGTACCTAACCATCAATTCTAGAGTTGAAAAGACAGTGTTATAAATTAGCTGCATAAGAAACTCGATATATTCTCCATTCAGCAGAACGAATTTATTCGAGTGAACCTGTATAGAGCACTGCTCAAAGATTCAAGATGCACACCCTTTCTGTGCACTTAAAGAGACGATTTCTGTTAAAGCGTTTGTTGTCGGAATGTGTTCAGCTGATAACGTGAGACATCTAGAGACCAAGGGATCCGAAATAAGATTCGATTTTGGTTTCTCAGTCACATTTTTGAGTGTGATTACTCTGGGTTTGCATGTACTGTCTTCCTATAACTATGATATCATGTTATTATTTTAATGACATACTTTAAACAGGAAAACGGTTCAGCTAAGTATTAGTAAAAATCAGCAGTTTAGAGTAACGTTAATGTTATTGACTTACTATTACTAAAATTAATATAAGTAGACTGTGCATAAGTTGTTTATAATATAGAAGATAATAGCTGCCTCTTAAATATGAAACAGTAAAACTTTATATTGATCGTTGCTTGAAAATACAAACAACTGGTCTTTAAAATCACATCTGCTAAAGACCGTTGCATTTTTTGTAATGCATTCTTGTTTTTTAAGCTCAAAAAAGATTTGACAATACAGATAGAGAAACAAGAAGAGAAACGAGCTATAACTTTTAAGCAAATATGATCAAGACTGCATTCACATCAATCAATCGACCGGTTAACATTCCCATAACTGTAAGTAAATTTACAGTAAAGAATATGACAGAGCCTTCATGTACAATGAGGTGCAGTCGTAGTAAGAAAAAATATAACGAATTGTGATTGAATGTACGGTTACAGCTTGGGAATCTACTTGGTCCATGTCCTTGCCTTAGACGACATCCAAAGTGCAGCAATAAGAAAAATGTAAATGCATTTGTACGCACACAGCAGAAGTACCTAGCATGTGTTTCGTTCGAATCTTGGCATGTGTGCTTTATGGAGTCTCATTGGCAGCCTTTTGGCAATAAGTCGCTCTAGCATTGCAAGAGCATTGTTGAACTCGGTTTGCTGCGACGATAGCTTGTCCCTGAATCTACGAATCGGTGAATTTACCTTTGATTTTAACGAACGAAACACATGCATTAACTTTCGGATCACTCAGCTGACCTTGACGGCTGACCTTGTGTGGTCACCAGTTTAGGCCATCTTTCGTTTGACGGTTACGACAGGCAGTAATGATAGTGAAGCCGGAGAGTAAAGGTTAAATGATTGAAGAGCCCTATTTTTATAGCGAGGATGGAGGAGCTTGTTATCTTGCTATCATCTGCTTGCATGAAACGGAAGAACTGCCTATTGATGTAACATCTGGAAATTGAACTGCAAATTCAATAAAATAAACTACACCCATACAAAGATAGCAAAGCTTGAAAGCTGCATTATTAGCATCGGACGATTAGAGTCCATTACGCTTAAAAATTCCTACCTTCTTTTATTAAAATTTCGACAAATTTCCTTGGCATCACCAAATGCTGGAATCGTTTTTCCTAAAGTGTGAGAACGTATTTACTTACGTCCCTGCCTCTCACTATCTTCTCTACCTATCTATATATTAATCTACTTTTCTTTCTTTCTACCTCTCTCTCTCCCTCTCTCAGTTTCTCTCACACACACACACACACACACACACACACACACACACTCTCTCTCTCTCTCCTCTCTCTCTCTCTCTCTCTCTCTCTCTCTCTCTCTCTCTCTCTCTCTCTCTCTCTCTCTCAGTCTCACTCACTTTCTCACTCACTCCGTCTCTTTCTCACGCTCTCTCTTTCTTTGTCATCACAAGATTGCTCGCATAGGCACGACAACAACGCATCTGCTTTCAAGTAAACACGTCTGCCTCTAAGCATACTGTTGTGCTCGTATATGCACGTATCTGTACCTTAGGGCACTTTAAAGCCATGTAATTGTTATAGTAATTAGCCGAACATAAATTAGCCAAGGCGAGGCTATCATATGCCTAGCCGAACTAGTCGGAAGGATTTTATCGGTAGCAAATGATGAACGTTCGTGAACCGGGATACATTTCATACAAAAGCCATGGCCTATGAAAAGATGTTTTTTGTATAACACACCCATTTAAAATAGGCTATCAAAAACTATTTTACCTATTCTTTGGAATATATTTATCAAAAAGCCCAACTTGTAAACCTGAATATGAAGGTTGAAAGTCATTGAGGTCGCATGTAAGTAGTGGAGCTAGGGAAACAATATCTAGCTTTACCCGTCCGACTTAACAATATTACCAGGTAGGTGGTGCTTTTATTTGCTTTTTAAATCTCTTCAGCAAAGTATTTACTGAGGTTAAATGCCTTCACGTTAGACGGTCCGGGGCCGCAGATATTGGTTCTGTGATTTCATAGTAATGTACAGTCAAATGAATTGAATTCGCAACACATTTATATATAATTTATAAGGTGAAAACGCATCTAGCTACTAAAAATGCAAATTGGCTCTTTCTTACACACATAATAGATTCACATTTGAAGTTTTACTGTACTTACAATCCAAAGAAAAATTGAAACGTGACGTCGGTGACAGTTAGCGAAAGCTAACGTACTAAAACATTGAGCCAAGGTGAGCCTCTTCTTGGAACCATTATTTTCTGGCAGAATCCAAGGATCTGTCCTTGTATCCTTAGAAGATCATCATTTCTATTTTTGTGCTACTGACCTTTGCAAATATTTTTCAAGCTGATAAAAAATATAAGTAATTCCGGAGTTGATAGTCATTTTTTGATCGTAGGTTGAACTAAATTTGAGGTTTCTTTAGGCGTTCTTTCTCTTTATCTTTCTCCCTCTCTCTCTCTCACACACTTTTTTTCTCACTCTATCTCTCATTCTCTCACTCTCTCTCTCTCCCTCCCCCCTCTCTCTCTCTCTCTCTCTCTCTCTCTCTCTCTCTCTCTCTCTCTCTCTCTCTCTCTCTCTGTAAAGCGCCTAGAAAGAGATTAAGTTCTCTGAGGGCACTTTATCAAGTGCAATATTATTATTATTATTATTATTATTATTATCTCTCTCTCTCTCTCTCTCTCTCTCTCTCTCTCTCTCTCTCTCTCTCTCTCTCTCTCTCTCTCTCTCTCTCTCTCTCTCTCTCTCTCTCTCTCTCTCTCTCTCTCTCTCTCTATCGCCCTGTCTCCATCTATGCAGGTACGCTGGGGATGCTATCCTGAGCTTGATTCAGAAAATGCTACTAATTAGTATTCCTACTGACCGCCGGCCGAGAGCATCGGCTTGCGGTATCTTGTACGGTCGTCTCACAATTAGACTCGTATGCTTTGCACGTATTACAAGCGTAAACCACGATTTTTATTGACCCTTGTTATCGGCTTCCTAGCACTGAGTTGTAAAGCACTGGGATATGGACTAGGTTTTCTTCGCCCAAAACAGAACAGTTGTGCTATAAATATCACTTTTACAACTTCCTCTAAGAGAAAGGCTGACAGGACAATTTAGGTATTATTTAACGTGGATTTGGTGTAATAATAGTAATGATAATATTAATCATAATGCACTTGATAAAGCGCCCTCAGAGAACTCAATCTCTTTCTAGGCGCTTTAAATTTGCTGCAAAGTGAAATGCAATTAAATGGTGAGTAAGATCATGCTTGATAAACAAACAATTTGATTAGCATGGTTAGGGGTGACATGCACAGGGTCAGCATGCAAATGTGGTTAGTGGCAGCATGCACAGTGTCAGCACGCATAAGCACGTGAAGAACGAATCACAGGGACCCACTAAATGCTGTCCTAAATAGGTGTGTTTGTAAGTTCTTTTTAAATGTGGTCAAGTCAGGGGATGTTCTGATGCAAGTCGGGAGGGATTTTCTGGCTTTGGGAGCATACGAACTACATGCACGGTCTCCAAAGGATTTGAGGTTTGTACGAAGTATTGGTAAACTGTTGTATTCTGAAAAGCAGGTGGTACGATGCTTAGCCTGGTGGGGGAGTAGATCTGAAAGATAGGCTGGAGCCAAAGAATTAAGTGACCTAAAAGTGAGCGGCAAAACCTTGAAGTCAATCCATTGCTTGACAGAGAGCCAGTGCATGTCGGCGAGAAGTGGTGTGATGTGGCAATGTGTGATGCGACGCTCACGACAGACAAGCCTAGCTGCCGAGTTTTGCACCAGCTGCAATCGCCTGATCGCACATGCTGGTAGGCCAGTAAGCAGTGAGTTGCAGAAGTCGAGATGGGACGTCACGAACTCATGGACCAACTTGGACGTGGTATCCTTATCTAAACAAGCCCGAATTTTAGCAAAGTTATGTAGCTGAAAGTAGGCAGATTTGACTGTGTTGTCGTCTAACGAGAGGTCGCTTTGGAACATGATGCCTAGATTTCAAGCTGATTCAACAGGATATATGCTGGCAGAGCCAATTTTGAGCGTCAGCCTTTCTCGTGTCTGAATCACACTGGGTTTGCCCATAAATGGTAGGCTATTTTTATCATCGTTTACTTTTAGAAAATTTGCTGCCATCCGTGCGGATATCATCAATACATGCAGCAAGGGAGTTGAGAGAATTTGAGGTGCTCGAAGGCTGGGAGGGATCAAAGCAAATGTACAACTTTGTGTCATCCGCATAGAAGTGAAAGCCTAGATTGTGCATGGCAATCACGTAAGCAATAGGGAGAGTATAAACTTAGAAAAGAACCGAACCTAGTCCAGAGCCCTGAGGTATCCCATATTTCAAAGGTACCTCGGACGATCTTTGTCCATTCACCTCAATACTTTGGAGTCTCCCATTGAGATAGGACCTAGCCGTAATCATTTCTCGCTTCATGGTTTCTGCGAGCCACAATTCTAAGACCTTAGATAGGTGCCAGAAATCATTGCTGTGATAGTCATTTATACCATTGAAATCTGCTGCAGCATTGGATAAAGTTAATGTTTTGCTTCACAGACATTCAATCCTGTATTTCGGAAAATTTCCTTACATTTAAAAACCATAAAATGGAATTGTTACTCATAAGACGCCGTAAGCATGACGCTTGACTCGGACACTTTGCTGTCATTATATGAGATGCTACTTGGCGACTGTCACGGCTTGCTCGTAATTACGGTAAATACAATATTAACTGATTAAAAACCCTCTTTTTAAATATACTGAAAGAAGAACCTTGACGGCTATCACCACCGCTTTCAGTGGCAGTAAAGAAGTGCACACTGCAGGATTCGAACCAACCACTTATGGACTGAGGTCTTGAAATGCAGCCAATTTACTTAACGTGCCATCGCGGCTCACTAACATATTTGACAACTGCTTATCAATTTTTGAAATTTTCGTTAAGAATCGAGGTTTAGAACTGTCTAACCTGGTGGCATGCATGTGGCTACAAGGCTAGTTAACAATTTTTATAGGTTCGACGACGAATCTCGATTCCTGAAAGAGCTTCAATGGCATGCGTTTGATCAACTGGTTCTACGTAAATTTCCTTTTCTGACGCGCAAGGGATGCATTTGCTTTCCTCCCTCATAACTAGTTAACTTCCTGCACCATTTACAGCCTTCTATAGCTCGTAGCTCCTCCATGAACAATAAGTTAGCTGTTTCATCCATCTGCTCGTAGGCCCTTGGCAACAGAAGCATTCGTCCGGGTGGTCCTAGACTGTGGGACTCACTTCCAAAAATCGTATGCAACGACATCAGCTCTTTAGCTGAAGACCATGATAATTTTTTTCCATCTGCCATAAGTTGCTAATGCCACGATAATCGCAAACTCCTCGTCCCCTTCGATTCTGCAATGCTTCTGATTCTTATTTTGATTATTTTTCTCGCTTTCTCTTTGACACGTGGGCTGAAGTCTGTTCGCTGCTGTATGCCCACCAAAAGTAGTGTCGTAGGCTAGAGAACACCATATTAACAATATAACAAAAAATTCCTTATTACAGCGCCCTAAGACAAATTAACAGCTAATCAGGCGCTTCACAGTATGCCAAGGGGGCTCGAGCTCATGAGCTCTCCAGGACCTTGGTGGGGGGCAAGCACCTTAACCACTGGGCCTAAACTGTACTTCGTAGCTTTCACTTTGTCTTTAGGGCTTTGTGGAGTAGAAGAGGGAGATTTGTAGTGCTCTATGACAACCGTAAATTAAAAGAAATGTTTTACTGTTATACAGTAACGCCTTACTTAAAATAGGCTATATTGTAGCTGGTTTTCTATTTAGTGGAGAAATTGACCGATATTTACTCACTCAGCACCGTAGGCAGTACTGGGCCTGCCTATCGGTGCATTTGATTCCCTAATACGATGGAGCACTTCCCCAGCTTAATTTTCACGTGCAGCATTCACAAAAAACTCTCCGTTTACGAACTGTCACTGCTGATTCCATTGACTTGATCCGATGAAGCTAACTTCCGCTCGCTGCTCTATGTGAGCCTGTGTCCTACTCCTGGTAGAGGCTCACTCGGTAAGGCGGTTTCTTTCATGACCTCGGTCCCGAGGTCGTGGGTTCGATTCCTGCGGTGGGCGATCCTTTATCGCCACTGCAAGCGGTAGTGATAGCCGTCGAGGCTCTTCTGTCGCTATACAAAAAGAGGCTGTTTAAACAGCTAGTATTTATTTATTTAGAGGCTCCGTCCATCTTACTAGAGATCCGCTTTAGGGATAACTTCAGAGACCGAGCAAGAGGGTTCACTAACGAAGTGGACTAAATAGTGGCTGCATTCCTAGTGCATTGCCTTAATCCGTGTACTACTGAAGAAATTAAATCAATCTAGGATACAATATTATTTAAAATTATTTTATAAGCTCGCAAGGCAACCGCAGTAGAAGCTTCCGTGTGCAGCACCATCTAGATATTGCTTCACCAGAAAGGCATCTCACTGATAACTTTAGTCATCACAGCTGTCAGAGCCTTATGCCCAGCCTCGTTTACAGGTCCTGCTGGTCCTTCATTTCTGATGAAACCATAGATAGTTTGTGGACCAGAGTCGTCTTTCAGCTAGTCTCGAAGATCGTCGGGGGAGAGAAGGCGTCTCTGCACTCAGTCCTCTGACATCTTCTTGCTGAGAATTCGAGGCGATCACATTGTCAGTCATGGTATGATGGCTTAATGATTTCGCATGACTTGTGAAGAGCCTTTGACCCTTTAAAATATTGGTAACGAAACGAACGTGGCCACGTGATTCAAGTGCACATATTGGCTTGAACAAAGTAAGTACTTTCAAGCACAATTTCACTCCTGAAAGAGACATTACTTATACGGGTGGTTTTGGCCCAGCTTGAGCTGTGCAGTCGCAGCTATTCGATGTCTTATCTAACCGTAACTACTGTTGTATCTTGTCAAAATGAACCTAATATATAGAGTTTTCAAGAATTATATTGAAATTAAGCACATTACCCTCGCATAGCTTAAATCTAGTCGAATATATTATTATTGATAGTAATCTGAATGCACAACGTTCCTAATTTCTTAGCCTCTCCATGATTAACGCTTTATTTTTGTTTTAGTATCTACATAATCCAAACTCCAGAAATCTTCAGTTTCATAGCTACAGCCAAGATTCTTGGTCTAGCAGAAAACCGCTGTCATTTAATTCCATGCCTCCCTCCACAAAAGAAGCTTAGCGTTCGATGTGAGACATTTTTACTCGTGTCTTTAAGCGAAAGAAGACATTCTCTTCTTGAATAAAAAATATTTACGTATGATCGAAATGATACCCATACTTAAGAAAGATTTTCATCAAAACTGTTTTATTTAACTTTGAATTGACTTCCATATAAGTCAAATCATTTAAATTATCGATCAATTACGATTTTATCGTCATTTAGTTTCAGAAGTTTTTCGACATCCAGGATGGAATGTATGCATTGTAAGCATTCAGTTTATATTTACTGCAGCAGATTACGACTGTTTGAGTACAACTGGAGCTGAGCATCGTCAGCATAAAATTGATATCCTACTCCATGGGCATAAGTCACATTTCCCTGAGGTTGAGTATAAGTGGATAACAGCAAGGGACTGAGGAAGGATCCTTGAGGGACTCCACAGGTGACCCAACTCGTATGCGACCTGACCCCCACACTACACGGATTGAACACGATCAGACAAGTACGATTTGAACCACGCCAGTTCCTCGTCTGCCAGCGCGATCATTGTTCTCAGTTGTTTAAGTAGAACATTGTGACCCATGCGTCGAAGGCAGCTGACAGATCTAGCGGAGATCGGGCAGTAACATTCCCGTTATCATCGCCACGTAAAATGTCATTGTTAACACGGACTGCTGTCATCGTGAAATCCTTGCTGCGAAGTCATTTGAAAAGAAGTATGAGTAAATCTGTTGTTCAGAGTAATCACTGGATACTAGCTGTTTGTCCTTTTTGTGCTTAAACTTTAGCACCGCGCGAATTTTATCACAGACAACATTTACATGTTTCTCTTACATTATACGTAACGTGCCTAGAACTAAATTTAATTGCCTGAAGGGGCTTAACAAATATACTTTAACAGTTAATTTATATGTCTATGGGCCAGGCAGTTTGGTCCACGTAAAAAATCGCGAAGGCTATACATTTCACGACTGATTAATTTAACAGCAAGTACAATCTCGAAGCTTTACCTTCCTTTGGCCGTCATCATGAACTGACGGTACGTCAAAACTCACAAGTGGAGGAAGGCTCAGCGCTTGGGAAAACTCTTCGTCAATTTGTAGGTCGCACATTACCTCCATAACGCTGTAATGTAAATATACATATATATATATATATATATATATATATATATATATATATGGAAAGAATTTATAATAAAAACATACCCATGCAGGTCATAGGAGGCATGCTAAAAATATGATTGTAGTAGGTTGCACGAGCGGGCAAGCAAAACAGTTATTTACAGAAGTGTAGCATTCGAATGCAACTTGCTTCCAGTACTGATTGTTCTTATCACTGTCAGCAGAACGTTGCCCTGCCTCAGCTAACACTAATCTTTCACCCCACTTTTTTAATCCATTATATAGTAAAATTACGAGGTTGTGTATAAATGACCTAGTACTGAGAGCGACTTTCGAGGTGCAATGTTTTTGAAGAGTAGCGTAAATTTAGGTGGGCAATTTATAACTAAAGTGAAATAGTCCAATTCTAAGAGAATTTTGAGGTATCAGTTATCAGAGAACTAGCTTCTATGAAAATTTGGACAATTGCTAGTAAATCAAATTTACTAAATTCTTTAAATTTTAAGTTAGATTATAGTTATATATGACCTTTGATCTTTGAAATGTAGAACCTTATTTAAAATTTACTTGAACTAACGTATTCGTAGAATACTCCTTGCATGCCGAGGTTGTTTAAGTCTTATATCGAGTCCTTATGATCTCATTGTCACGTGATCTTCGTGGCATTATACTTGATTAAGAAAACTCCTAGGAATACATATAACACCTGTATTGTAAAGTGGTGACGGGTTTTAAACCACTTCAGTAAGTTAGGATGAGGGTTTTCACATTCGTTTAATTCCAGTCTTTTCACTGCTGTAGCCTTGCTCTCAGTTACCAACGCTCTTCGCCTCACACATAGTAAATTGTTCATTCTGAAATCAGAGCAGCCGCTTATTTCAAATTTAATCGCTCTTTTCTCACTGAAGCAGAGTAATTTAGTTCAAGCAACTTGGACTTTTTTGGATGGATCCACTTTCATCCGTGTACAGCTAGACACCTGTTGTTTCTGATTGTTATTGCATAAAGCAACGATAGAGATAATAGATAACTGTGAGGGCGGTAAGGCGGTTCCTTTTCTCGACTTCGATCCAGAGATCGTAGGTTCTTATCCTGTGGTGAACACTTCTTTATCGCCAAGGAAAGGGGCGGCGATGACCATAAATTCTCATCTTCTTTCGCTATACAGTGGCTTTTAAATCAGCTATTATTTTTTTTACAAAGACATTTAGAGCGGCTTTGGGAACACATTCCACAGAGTGCAGTACTTGCCTATCGTCAAGTCCAAGCAACCTTTCCAGTGCTGATTGGTCGGTGGGACTGGGAGCTCTAGAACCCGTACCTACATTGGCACCCGAATCAGGCTGCCGGATCAGCTTAAGATCATTCACCAAGCTGCTAAGATACTCAGCAGCCTCATGAAATGTGTCATCGTCGTCACTTTCCTTATCTCCCCGTTCTGGTAAGCTGAAATAAAAAGAGCCGTGTCCATAAATTCGGCATCATCAAAACGCCCAGCCGATTTAAATTACTATATTAGACATTATTACATTACCATCAAAACTTGCTCACTTACTGGTCAGTTACTTCAGTTCCCGATAGTGAAGATAATACTTCATTATTCTGTACAGGGTACTCCACTTCCATATTAGTTTCGGCGCTCACAGCTCTATTTAATAATAAAATGTCATTGCTAATCATAGAAACCATAAACATCAAAGTTATTGCATACTAAAACCGGAAAATCTATTAAATCAATTGTGCATTATATTTGTAAAACAAAATTGATCCTTTTCAATTCATTTACAATCAAGTGTCTATGACTTGCTTGTTTTGATGTCGGTTCACATGTAAAAATAAAGAACTCATATTCCCACATTGGAGCTGATATATCTCACGACATTCGTTATTCTTTTTTGAGAAGCTACTAGGATCAACAGCAAAGGTAGTTATGATTATAGTATTATGAAATCTCTATAGCGCCTTATGAGAACAAGTCTCTATCCACGGAAGTTGACAAGTGGCTATATAGGAAAACATATAATCGTTGCTGGAGCTAACCTAACTAAGCCACTTGCTTTGGGTATATGTCGGGTAGATGCCTTAATAACGTGTGGCTATTTGTAACCGTTTTTACTTAAGAACACTTAATAAATGACGATACCTGCTTTTATATGATCGACATTTAGCATGTTGCCATATCTTGGTTTACATTCTTTCACCATGCATCTTGAAGTACCTGGCTAGAGATCTACTTCTCTCAAAGCACTGAACGAAAGCTCTGTTGGTATTTTTATTGTCATTAAATAGATTATTAGTGGGCATGTAGGCCCAACCCGTGGTCTTTAAAACTGTAAACTTCCTTAGCCGTCTTTTAGTGCTACATAAGGGTGTCTGTCCAAATAACGCATGTGAAACCGATTTGCATGTTGCGATGCAAGTAATCACCGCAAAATACTTTTCACTTTTTCTGCATATAGGGTCAGCTAAAAGTTAAAATCAAGTGCATATTAAAACAAATTTAAACAATTGACTTTAGCATGTTCGTTAAACTTTAGCTTCTGAGATATTATAGACTCAGCGTTGATCATAAAGAGCTGAACTATGTTCTCGAAGGTTGATTTTTAGGGTAGGTAAAGTAGCTCATTGACAAAATTTGCGAGTATCTCTAATTTTTTTAATGGACTAACTCTAAAAATGTGTTGCAATGCCCTGCCTGAAGGATCAAGATGCAACTCGCTACAATTTCATAAAATGCGACGCATTGTTATATGTGCTTGTACTACTGGACTCACTTAATAAAATAAAACTCAGGAGTATTCGAAGTATTAAATCATTGAAGTTCATTTTACACTTTTGTATCACAAGCAGTGAAAAATTGTCTTGATGGCTATCCGATTTAGGCACGTCTTGGCCCTGTTTTTAATATTACTGAACCAGCTAGATTTTTAGTGATACGATTCAACCATGCAACTACTTCACCTGAGCTTCTTGAATACAGCCTCCTTTAAGGTATGTTTTACAGGTGCTCAACGAACTGGCCAACTGTAATGGTTACGCATTATCTGTCGTTTTGCATCTCCATTACTTCTGAAAAAATATTAGGCGTTATCTCAAAAAAATATCTAGTTCAAATTCAGATAGGGAGATTGTGGTCACAGCTGCTACACGCAAAATAAATCAACTTGTTCACTGTGCATTGCATTTCCTACGAATAGCTTTCAAGTTTGGTCTAGCGAATAGTAGATCAATTGAAAATGCACATTATTTAAACAAATACCTATTATCTAGATCTTTGGATCAGGAGTTTTGGTTCGCATAAATTTAAAGGCTACATCCATATTTTAGATTAACTGAGACATATGACAGAAAGTAAGAGTTCGATGCCTCGCCTACCTTTGGTTGCCATCATGACGATCGAGTCCGTCGAAACTCAAGGTCGATTGAACTTTCAGTGTTTGGACAAATGCTTCATCAATTTCGTCACCGTATGCTACCTCCAGAAGCCTATCGCATAAATAAAACTATATGTGTGCATGTAACTGTGTTTGTGCGTGTGTATGTGTGGGTGTAAAAACATGCCCATGCTTGTCACATGGGGTGAATTACAAACTTGCTGTAGTGTAGCACGTTGCACGAACGAGCAAGCAAAATAATTGTGTAAACAATTGCAGCACTCGTACGCGACTCACCTCTGCCGCCTATCTTTTAAATCGGTGTTGTAGACAAGTCTTACCATCTAAATAGTGCGGTTATGCCTTAGCTAAAAGTAATTCAAAACAATAACCATCTAGCTCAAGAACTAAATTTCTATGGTCTTCTAAAAAAGAACTTAATACCGATACTGACTTTCGTGGTGCTACGTTTTTTAAGACCAGTTGACATTTAGGAGAGCAATTTATATCTGCAGTGACATCATTCGAGTTATTAGGAAATGTGACGTTTGAACTGCGAAAAAAATAGCTTCGGTAGTAACTTGACCCATTAAGAATCTATCAAACTAATTATGTTATGTCAACTGAAAGTGACATTCTTATCATATATGGTATAGGATGTGAAATATATTATGCTAATTTCTAAATTGACTTGAACTAACGTACTCCAGGAATAGCTGTTGCGTGAATGTAAAGGCGGTAAAAAAACTCAACAAGTTAGGAACTCACTGAAAAGATTTTTTGTAACAATGTATTCGTCAAAGCAATCAACTGAGAACGCACGTTCTGGCTAAATGGTAAACTGGCGACGGATTTCTTGTCTCCTTTCGCGATCTGTGATGAGTCATCACCTTTTCTCAATTTTTGTCTTCGAACTAATTTATCCTAGCTTTGAGTAAACCGCTGCCTAGCCTAGCTTCCACAGATATGTGATTATTCTCAAACCGAAGAAGCCGCTAGCAAAAAATACCACATTTTTTCACTCACAGCCATGTGCAGTATCCTGGTCGTGGCACCTTCGATTTTTTCAATGGATCAAGTTACAACAACTATACAGCTTCACACACATTCTTTCCGAAATTAATACTAAGTAACAAAATGAAAGATAGTCAATGCTTTAAAAAAAATTAAGGCGTGGATTATGGGACTTATTCCACAGGGTGCAGTTCTTTACCTATCGTTGAGCTCGAGCAACTGTGCCAAAGCTGATTGGTCGGTGGGACTGAGAGCTCTTGAGCCCGTACCTACAGCTGCATCCGGATCAGGCTGACAGGAACCCTTAAGATTATTAACCAAGCTGCTAAGATACTCATCCGCCTCAATAAATGTGTTGTCTCCGTCACTTTGTTTATTTCTTTTTTCTGGTAACCTGCAATGAAAGTAGCAGTGTCCAAAAATTGGGCAAACTTGAAAAGCTCAGTCAATTTCAACTACTCAATTTGACATCATCAGTTAACCATTGAAAGTTGCCCACTTACTGGTCAACTACTTCAGCTCCGGCTAGAGAAGAACACAATTCATTATTCTGTACCTGGTAGTCAGCCTCCATATTCATGTCGGCGTTCACAGCCCTATATAAAAATAAAATCTCAGTGCTAATCATAGTAACGGTAAGCATCAAAGTTACAGCACGCTGTACCAGAAAATCTATAAAAATTATTGCGCATTCTATTTGTAAAGCAAAATTGATACTTTTAATTCCTGTACATTGAAGTGTCTGCGACTTGCTTGTTTTGATATCGGCTTACGTGAAGAAAATAAAGAACTCATATTCCTAAATTGGAGCGGATGTAGTGACGACATTCCTTATTCGTTTTTTAGAAATACCAGGATCAACAGCCAAGGTCGTCATGATTACAGTATTATGAAATCTCTATAGCGCCTTATGAGAATTAAATCTCTATCTACCGTAGTTGACAAGTGGCAATATAAGGAATCAAATAATTGTTGTAGGAGCTAAACTAACTAAGCCACTTCCTTCGGGTATACGTCAGTTAGGTACCTTAATTAAGTGCTGCAATTTTGGACTGTGTTTGCTTAAGCACACTTCATTTATGACGATACATGCTTACTTTTATATGATCGACATTCAGCGTGAAGCCAGATCTTGTTTTTCATTCTTTTGCTGCGAATTATGAAGTATCTGGCTCGAGATTAAGTTCTCTCGGGACACTAAGCAAAAGTCCATTCGGTATTTGTATTGCCATTAAAAAGATTGTTAGTGAGAACGAAATCTACAACCAAAGTGTTGAAAACTGAAGCCTGCTTTAGCCTTCTTTTTGCGTTACAAAAGTATTGTTAGTCCATAAAACGGATTTCAAATCTATTTGCATGATGGAATGCTACCCATCACCATAAAAAGTGTTCACTTTCACAACGTATAGGGTCACCTAAAAGTTACAATCACGGGCATATCAAAGCTAATTTAAACACTTGACTTTAGCATATTCGAAAAACCTTTGCCTCTGAGAAAACAGTGACTCGACGTTAGTCATTAAGAGCTGAACCATACTCCAATGTTGATCGTTAGGGTAAGATAAAGTTTGCAATTGACAAAATCCAGCAGGATCTCTAATCGGTATCACGGACTAGCTCTAAAAATAGGCTGCGATGTGCTGCTTGAAGGGTCGAAATGCAGCTCGTCGCAATTTCTTAGAACGTGACCTATTATTCCAATAATCTTGTGCTATTGGCTTGAGTTTTTTTTAATATTGCTCAGGATTATTCTTATTATTAAATCATTGATATTCGTTTAACACTGTTATCACAGGCATTTTTATTTGGCTGAATGGCTATCCAGGCTTGGCACGTCGTGTAACTTGTTATAATGCTACTAACCGTGTAGACTTTCAGAGTTACCATACAATCAATCAAGCTTTTCACCTGAATGTACTGATTACTACCTGCTTCAAGTTTGATTTACTGAAGCTCGACTAACTGGCAAACTTCGATGGCCACACACTATCTATTGTTTTGCATCTCCATTCGTTCTATGACAAAATAATAAGTATCATCTACAATATATCTAATTCCACTTCAGATAGTAAGATTGTGGTCACAGTTGCTAATCTTAGAATAAATCAACTTAATTACTGTGCATTGCATTTTCTACAAATAGCTTTCAATGTTGGTCTAGCGAATAGTAAATCAAATGAAAATATACATTTTTAATTAAATAAAAGTATTTTCTATTTATTTAGGTCAGGCGTTTTGTTTCGCATTATTTGTAAGGCTACGTACATGTACGAGTAACTGTGACATTTAGCAGCAGTTAGAGTTCTAGGCCTCGCCTACCTTTGGTTGCCATCATGACGATCAAGTCCATCGAAAGTCAAAGTCGAGTGAATGTTCAGTGCTTGGACGAATGCTTCGTCAATTTCGTCACCGTACGCTACCTCCAGAAGGCTATCATATCAATAAATAAATAAAATCTTATGTGTGCATTTATTTAAGTTTGAGGGTGTGCGAGTGTGTGTGTGTGTGTGTGTGTGTGTGTGTGTGTGTGCTTGCGTTTGTACAAGTACGACCATATTCTTCACAGAAGGTGAATTGAAAACTTGCTAAGCTGTAGCACGTTGTACAAAGTGACAAGCAAAGTAATTGCATGAACAATGCAGCAATCTAATGCGATTCAGCCCTGCCACCTGTCCTTTCATTTAGTGTTGTAGACAAGTCTTGCCATCAACATAGTGCTGTCTTGCCTTAGCTAAAAGTAATTTTTCAACCAAACTAATTATCCAGCTCATGGACTAAGTTTCTCTGATAATATAAAACGGACATATCACCGACAGTAAATTTCGTGGTGCAATTTGTTTTAAGATCAGCAGACATTTACTAGAGATATTTTTCTCTGCAGTGATATCGTTCTACTTGATGTGAATGTGAGGTTCCAGCTGCGACAATACTAGCTTCGATAGTAACTTGATCAATTGAGATTCTATCAAACTGGTTACATTCTGTCAACTAAAAGTGACGTTCTAGTCACATGTGATATAGGATGTCAAATGTTTGAAGCTAATTACTAAATTGACTTGAACCAACGTACTCGTGGAATAGCTGTTTCTTGCATCTAGAGACTGTTTGAAATTAGCTTCAGCATATTAGGACCTCAATGGCAAGATGGTTTCTTGGTATTTTACTAGTCCAAGCATTCAACTTGGAATGCACGTTTTGCCTACATAGTAAACAGGTGACGGATTTCATATCTCCTTTGGCGATCCGTGATGAGTCATCACCTCCTCTAATTTCTGCCTTCCCACTGATTTATCCTAGCTTTCAGTAAACCACTGCTTAGCTTAGCTTAGCTTCCACACAAATTTGATTATTCTCATACCGATGAAACCGCTAACAAATAATAACATATTGTTTCACTCTCAGCCACGTGCAGTATCTTAGTCGCGGCACCTTCAATTTTTTCAATGTATCAAGCTGATATCCTTGCACAGGTCACACACATTCTTTCCGCAAGTAACAAAAAAGAAAGACAGTCAACGCTTTAATAAAAATTACGGCGTATATTCTGCGGACCCGTTCCACAGAGTGCAGTACTTTACCTATCATCGAGCTCGAGCAACTGTGCCAAAGCTGATTGGTTGGTGGGACTGAGAGCTCTTGAACCTGTATCTACAGCTTCACCCTGACCAGGCTGACAGGAACCCTTAAGATTATTCACCAAGCTGCTAAGATACTCATCTGCCTCATTAAATGTGTCGCCTCCGTCATTTTGCCTATTTCCTTTTTCTGGTAACCTGCAATGAAAGTAGCAATGTCCCTAAGTTCGGCAAAAATGAAACGCCCAGTATATTTAAATTACTTAAATAGATATTATTACTTAACCATGAAAATGTGCCCACTTACTGGTCAACTACTTCAGCTCCTCTCAGAGAAAAACACAATTCATTATTCCGTACCTGGTATTCAGCTTCAACATTCAAGTCGGCGTTCACAGCCCTAAATAAAAATAAAATCTCAGTGCTAATCATAGCGACCGTAGGCATCAAAGTTGCAGCACGCTGTACGAGAAAATCTACAGGATTAATTGTGTATTCTATTATTAAAACAAAATTGATCCTTTTGAATTCCTGTACGTTGAAGTGTCTGCGACTTGCTTGTTTTGATATCGGCTCAAGTGGAAAAAAAGAACTCATATTCCTACATTGGATCTGATGTAGCTCACGACATTCGTTATTCTTTTTGATATTACCAGGTTGAACAGAGAAGTTATTAACGATTATAGTATTTTGAAATTTCTATAGCGACTTATGAGGACTAAATCTCTATTCACAGTAGTTGACAAGTGGTAATATAGGGAATCCTATAATTGTTGTGGGACTTAAACTAACTAAGCAACTTCCTTCGGGTATGCACCATTTGGGTACCTTAATAACGTGTCACAATTGTCGACCATGTTAGCTTTAGCACACTTCATGTATGATGATATACATGCTTACTTTCATATGATCGACATTCAGCATGAAGCCAGATCTCGATTTTCATCATTTGGCGACAGATTTTGAAGTGCCTGGCTCGAGATCAAGTTCTCTCGGGGCACTAAGCATAAGTGCATTCGGTGTTTGTATTGCCATTTACTAGATTATTAGTGGGAACGTAAGCTACAACCGCAGCGTTTAAACTGAAAACTGCCTTAGTGGTCTTTCAGTGCTACATAAGGGTTATTAATCCGAATAATGGACGTGAAATCCATTTGTATGTCCGATGCCAGAAATCACCGAAAAATACTGTTCACTTTCTCAACGTATTTGGACACCAAAATAAGTAAAATCGAATGTAAATCAAATCAAATTTAACACTATACTTTTGCATATTCGAAAAACCTTCGCCTCTTAGAAAACAGTGACTCAACGTTAGTCATTAAGAGCTGAACCGTACTCCAAGGTTAACCCTTAGGGTAAGATAAAGTAAGCCATTGACAAAATCCAGCGGGATCTCTAATCGGTATCACGGACTAGCTCTAAAAATATGCTGCAATGTGCAGCTTGAATGGTAAAAATGAAACTCTTTGCAATGTCATAGAACGTGATCTATTATTCAAATAAGCTTGTGCTATTGGGTTGAGATTATCAAATAATGCTCAGGATTATTCATATTATTAATTCATTGAAGTTCAGAGTTACCTTTCAATCAAGCAATCTTTTCACCTGAATTTACAAACTGCTGCCTGCTTCAAGTTTGGTTTACTGGAGCTCGACGAACTGACAAACTGCGATGGCCACACACTATCTATTGTTTTGCATCTCCATTCGTTCTATGACAAAATAATAAGTATCATCTTCAATATATCTAATACCACTTCAGATAGTAAGATTGTGGTCACAGTTGCTACTCTTAGAATAAATCAACTTAATTACTGTGCATTGCATTTTCTACAAACAGCTGTCTTGAAGTTAGGTCTAGCAAATAGTGAATCAATTGAAAACATGCCATTTTTAAATAAACCACAAATATTTTCTATTTATTTAGGTCAGGCGTTTCGTTTCTCATTAATTGCAAGGCTGCAGGCATATTTGGCAAGTAACTGTGACATTTAGCAGCAAGTAGAGTTCGAGGCCTCGCCTACCTTTGGTTGCCATCATGACGATCAAGTCCGTCGAAATTCAAAGTCGAGTGAACGTTCAGTGCTTGGACGAATGCTTCATCGATTTCTTCACCGTATGCTATCTCCAGAAGGCTATCATATTAATAAAGAAATAAAACCTTATGTGTGCATTTATTTAAGTTTGAGAGTGTGCGTGTGTGTGTGTGTGTGTGTGTGTGTGTGTGTGTGTGCATGTGTTTGTACAAGTATGACCATCTTTGTCACAGGAGATGAATTGCAAACTTGCTGAGCTGTAGCACGTTGCACGAACTAGCAAGCAAATTAATTTCATAAGCTATTGCAGCACTCTAACGTGATTCAGCTCTGCCACCTGTTCTTTTATTGAGCGCTGTAGGCATTTCTTGCCATCTAAATAGTGCTGCCTTGCCTTGGCTAAAAGTCACTTTTTAACCAAAATAACTATCCATCTGATGAAATAAATTTCTCTGATATCTAAAATGGACCTAATACGGATAGAAAATTTCGTAGTGCTACGTCTGTTAAGGTCAGCAGACATTCATGAGATATTTCTATCTGCGGTGACATCGTTCTGGTGAATGCGACTGTAATGTTCCAGCTGCGAAAATACTAGCTTCGGTAGTAACTTGATCAATTGAGATTCTATAAAACTGGTTACATTCTGTCAACTAAAAGTGACGTTCTAGTCAAATGTTACATAGGATGTCAAAGGTTTGAAGCTAATTTCTAAACTGACTTGAACCAACGTACTCATGGAATATCTGTTTCTTGCGTCTAGAGACTGTTTGAAATTAGCAAGTTAGGACCTCAATAACAAGATGGTTTTGTGACATTTTCCTCGTCCAAGCATTCAACTGGGAACGCACGTTTTGGCTACATGTTAAACTCCTGAAGGATTTCTTATCACCTTTGGCGATCTGTGATGATTCATCACCTCTCAATTTGTGTCTTCCCACTAATTTATCCTAGCTTTGAGTAAACCAACGCTTATCGTAGCTTTCACATAAATTTGATTATTCTCGAATCGATGAAAAAGCTAGCAAAGAATAACATATTTTTTTACTCTCAGCCATGTGCAGTATCCTAGTCGTTGCACTTACGAGTTTTTCAATGGATCAAGCTGCTATCCTTGCACAGCTCCACAGGCATTCTTTCCTAATATTAATCGTAAGTAACGAAAACGGAGATAGCCAATTATTTAATGAAAATTAGGGCTTGGATTCCGGTGACCCATTCCACAGAGTGCAGCACTTTACCTATCGTCGAGTCCGAGCAGCTGTGCCAAAGCTGATTGGTCGGTGGGACTGAGAGCTCTTGAACCCGTATCTACAGCTTCACCCGGATCAGGCTGACAGGAACTCTTAAAATTATTCACCAAGCTGCTAAGATACTTATCCGCCTCATTAAATGTGTTGTCTCTGTCAGTTTTCTTATTTCCCTTTTCTGGTAATCTGCAATAAAAGTAGCAGTGTCCAAAAAGTTTGGCATAAATGAACCAACCAGTGTATTTGAATTACTTAAATAGACATTACTTAACCATGGAAATTTGCCTACTTACTTATCAACTACTTCAGCTACTGCTAGAGAAAAACACAATTTATTATTCCGTACCTATCACTCAGCTTCCACATTAGTGTCGGCGTTTACAACTCTAAATAAAGATAAAACGTCACTGCTAGTCATTGCGACAGTAGGCATCAAAGTTACAGCACGCTGTACAAGGAAATCTAAAAAATTAATTTAGCACTTTAGTAGTAAAACAAAATTGATTCTTTTGAAGTCCTGTCCATTAAAGAGTTTATAACTTGCTTTTTTTGATATATGTTCACCTGAAAAGATAAAGAACTTATATTCCAAAATTGAAGGTGATGTAGCTCACGACATTCCTTATTCTTTTTGAGAAATACCAGGTTGAACAGCCGAGGTATTATTGATTATAGTATTATGAAATCTCTGTAGCGCCATATGAGAACTAAATCTCTAACCAGAGTAGTTTACAAGTGGCGATATAGGAAAACATATAATCGGTTCGGGAGCTAATGCAACTAAGCCACTTTCTTGATTATATGTCGGTTAGGTACCGTAATAAAGTGCTGCAATTTTTCACCATTTTTGCTTAAGAACACTTCGTGTATAACGATACACGCTTGCTTTTATATGATCAAAATTTAGCATGAAGCATTTAGCATGACCTTTTTTTTCATTCATTAGCTGCGAATTTTGAATTACCTGACTCGAGATCAAGTTCTCTCAGGGCACTAAGCAAAAGTCCATTTGGTATTTGTATTGCCATTGAATAGATTGTTAGTGCGAACGTATGCTACAACCACAGCGTTTGTAACTGAAAACTTCCTTAGCAGTCTTTTGCTGCTACGTTATTTTGGGTTATTATTCCAAATAACGGATGAGACATCCATTTGCACGTTGCAATGCCAGTAATCACTTCAAAATACCGTTCACTTTCTCGACGTATGGGGTCAGCTAAAAGTTCAAATCGAGTGCATATCAAAACAAATTAAAGCAATTAACTTTAGCATATTCAAAAGACCTTTGCCTTTGAGAAAATACTGACTCGATGTTGGTCATCAAGAGCTGAACCGTACGGCTAGGTTGATCGTTAGATTAAGTAAAAGTAGGCCATTGACGTTATATTTCATTCAAGCAAGCTTTTCACCTGAACTTACTAGCTGCTGCCTGCTTCAAGTTTGGTTTACTGGACCGCGAAGAACTGGAAAACTCCGATGGCCACACTCTATCTATCGTTTCGCATCTCCGTTGGTTATAAAAAAAAATATTAAGTATCATCTACAAATTATCTACTTTTCAGATAGGGAGATGTGGTCACAGTTGCTACTCATAAAATTAATCAGCTTGTTTACTGTGCATTGTATTTCCTAAAAAATATCTTTCAGGTTAGATCTAGCGAATATTAAATCAATTGAAAATGTAATTCTTTTAATAAAATAATGATTTTCTATGTTCTTTGGTCAGGGGTTTCCTTTGGCAATAATTTAAAGACTACATGCACATTTGACGAGTAACTGTGATATTTGAAAGCAAGTAGAGTTCGAGGCCTCGCCTACCTTTGGTTGCCATCATGATCGGTAAGTCCGTCGAAACTCAAAGCCGAGTGAACGTTCAGTGACTGGACAAATGCTTCATCGATTTCGTCATCGTATGCTACCTCCAGATGGCTATCACATAAATAAATAAATAAAACAGTAGGTGTGCATGTGCCTTAAGTTTGTGTGCATGCGTGTGTGTACAAGTATGACCATCTTTGTCACATGAGGTGAATTACAAACTTGCTGCACTGTAGCACTTGCACGACCGAGCAAGCAAAATAATTGCATTAACCAGGGCAGCACTCTAATGCGATTCAGGTCTGCCGTCTGTCCTTTAATTTAGTGCTGCAGACAAGTCTTGCTATCCAAATAGTGCTGTCCTGCCTTAGCTAAAAGTAATTTTTCAACCAAAATAATTATCCAGCTCATGAAATAAATTGTTGAGGTTTTTTAAAACGGACCTAATACCGATAGTGACATTCGTGGGCTACGTTTTTAAATAGCAGTGGAAATTTTGGAGAGCAATTTGTATCTGCAGTGACATCGTTCGACTTTTCTAGAATTGCAATGTTTCAGCTGCAAAAGTATTAGCTTCGGTAGGGACTTGATCAATTGAGGTACTATCAAACTGGTTACATTCTGTCAACTAAAAGTGACATTCTAGTCATACGTGATATGGTATGTCAAATGTTTGAAGCTAGTTTCTTAACTGTCTTGAACCAACGTACTCGTGGAATAGCTGTTTCTTCCATCTTGAGACTGTTTAACCTTAGCTTCAGCAAGTTAGGACCTCAATGACCAAATATGATATTATTTTCTTGACATTTTACTCGTCAAAGCAATCTCTTATTTTTTTTTGCAATCTGTGATGAGTCATCACCTCCTCTCAATTTGTATCTTCACACCAATGTATCCTAGCTCTCAGTAAACCACTGCATATTGTAGCGTCCGCAGAAATGTGATTATTCTCAAAACCAAGAAACCGCTAGCAAAGAATTACATATTTGTTTTTACTCTCAGCCAAACGGAGTATTGCAGTCGTGGCATCTTTAAGAATTGCAAATGATCGAGCTGCAATTCTTGTACAGCTCAGTGCACATCTTTTCCGAGATTAATCGTGCGTAACGAAAAGACAAATAGTCGATGCCGTAATGAAAATCCATGTGTGGCTTCTCGGGACACATTCCACAGAGTTCAGTACTTTACCCGTCGTCGAGTCCGAGCAACTGTGACAGTGTAGATTGGTTGGCGGAACTGGCAGCTTTTGAACTCTTTTCTACAGCCGCCCGTGGATCAGGCTGACAGGAACCTTTAAGATTATTCACCAAGCTGCTAAGATACTCATCCGCCTCAATAAATGTGTCGTCTTCCTCACTTTGCTTCAGTATCTTGTCTGGCAATCTGAAACAAAAGTAGCAGTCCTCACAAACTTTGCAGAATTGAGACGTCAAGTCAGTAGAAATAATTGTATTAGTACTGGATTATCCAAAGGAGTTCACTTACTTATTAGTTTATTTAGTATTAGGTCGATAAGAACACAACTCGTTATTCTGAACCGAGTAATCAGCTTCCATATCGTTGTCGGCATTTATAAGTCAATGCAATAATAATACAAATTCACTGCAAACTAAGTCGAGCGTAAGCATTAAAGCTACTGCACACTGCAGCCATGAAATCTAAACAATGTATCGTGTATTGTATTTGTAAAACAGCATGGGTCACTTTTAGGTTCTCTATATTTAAGTGTCTATGACTTTCTTGTTTTGATGTCGGTTCACATATAAAATTTAAAGAATTCACATTCATGAATCGGAGCTGATGTAGCTCACGACATTCTTTATTCTTTTTTTAGAAAGAACCGTATCAAGAGCCGATGTAGTCACTATTAAAATATTTTAGGATCTCTGTACGCCTTCTGTGAACTAAATCTCTAACCACAGTAGCTGAAAATAGGAAAACATATGATGGCTGCTGAAGCTCAGCTCACTAAGCCACTTGCTCTGGATACCAAGGAATACCGACGTGCAATTTATAACATTGAGACTTGTCAGCTACTTATCTCATTGAAATGCAAACTCGGCATATAATATAACAATAATTCCCCGTCAGGATAGGAGGATTGGGCTCGAAGCTGCTAGGTGCGATAAGCTAAACCCGAGTTCAGGGATGAATGCTTAAACTTGTTTGAGGCAAATTAACTTGAGCTGCTTTCTCTAGACGTATCATTACTATCAAAAATGGAACCGTTCGCGACACATTAAGTGTGATGCTAACACATAGAAAGTGTTTATTGGAGATACGCAAAATTATTAGCTCTTTGGAACGGCTAAAAAATAAAAAGGTTAATCACTATACAAAAATTAACGGTACTTCTACATAATTTACGTCATCGGCATCAAACGAAGGTTTGCCTATATATGTGCTCAGAGGACACTGGTAATGAGCTATCATGCAGTTACGTGCACCTTAGTCTCATTCCAGTAAAACATGGAAAGGCCAGCATAAATGGTGTCAGCCCTAATCATGGTTTCTGCTGCCAAAACTTTCCGGCCGAATTTCATTATGTGAAGACTTCTTTATAAATAGGCTGTAAGTGTTAATGAATGCTTTTTTTAATGTCCCTTCAACACTTAAATTCTAGAGAATTGTCTATCCGAATTCATGCAGTATGATACGACTGTACTAAAGCTCTCTAAAGTGGAGCTACTTATCTGCCTTTTTCAAAGAAGCCTAGATATTTTTAGGATTCCTAAGCGAATACAAATAATTTTAATTTACATGAGTATCTAACTCAACTCCATTGCTTAGGCTATGATGCTTGCAGTATCTGTGTGCACAAAACATAAACTGTTTGCCGAATGGCGTCATTACATAACATTTCAAAGGAGACTAAAAACTAGCAAGATTCAAGATTACATCGACGAGTCTTCTCACCATTTTGGTGCACACTATACTTTTGAAAATTTAATATATCTCCGTCTTTTACTGCACAAAGCCACACATACTATGCGGTTTTTATTCACGAGACTTATATAGATTCAAGAGATTTATAGTGCACTCACATCACTCAAATCATCTCCACTAGTCTGCTAGTATTAGGCTGCTACACCATCTGGTGCGAAGTAACAATAATGAGGTTAAATTTTTCTAAAGCACTTAAGAAATTTAATTGAATTTATTGGTATTCCCGCAAATGAGCGCCAACTGTAACGTCAATGTCACATAATATCTCATTGCACAAGTTCTCGAGTTAGGGCTCATGGAAAAATGGCTCTCAGGAGAGCTCTAGCTTATCCATGCTTTCATGGCAACTAAGAATGGCATGACACACTCCCAAAAAGATCCGTTACTTTAGTAACGTCGTTCATCATTTACTCTACGTTCAAAATAGTTAGAAAGGAGCTGAGTTATGCTCGGCGTCTTCTTGTCATTTGTAGCATTCATAATGGCAGTGGAAGTGTTCCGCTTCAGCTAAACTCTAGCGAAGGATAGTAGAAATTAGTGTGTCACGTATTCAGTGCGATCATGAGAGACTGCGTGGATTTTTGCACTCATGACTAGCAGCGTTATTAAAAGTAAGGAGCTTGATCACGGCGACTAAGCCAAGTGAGCCTAATAGCCCGAGCTAAAGATAGTAACCGGTAAGCTTAGAACGAAGGCTCGTACGTTTGCATTTGACCATACCTATCGACTTCCGACGGTGCCATCAAATAAGATGTCTTGCCAGCAGCTGCAACTGAGGGTACATCACCGCTTGAAATAAATCCTGCTGCGACGAGCTCGCTATCTTCTCGAAAGCTGTTAGCGACGCTCGACAGTAATTGTTCTGCCTGACTCCACGAGTTGACGCCCAATGTATTTCGTAATTCCTCAACGCAACTAAAATTGAAACCGAATTAGACAGCAACAATGTAGTTCCCCAATCTAAGTTTACAAAACCTCCGGTCAGAAGTTTAGTTGTCAAAGAATGAAGGTCCTAACACTAACCGTTAGGACTTAAGCACCGAAGAATCGCGATATCCCCCCACCGACGGCTCGGCACCTTGATTACTTGCACAAGCCGAGCTGTGACCTCAACTAGCTTTTGCTGAAGTGCAGCCGTAGATAAATGCGTAGAGCTGTAATCGAATAGTTAAGGAAAGTGTCTGCAAGTAATCCTTACCTTTTGTATCAGCAGCAAATACTTTTCATATTGACCAACATGATTCTGGTAGAACCGGCAATCAGCTGATTGCCGGTTCTCCCCGAGTTACTTCAAATATTGAAGGCAAAGTTTGCTGAGTGCTGTCCTGCAACTTTCGGTGCAGCTTCAGGATAAGCTCTTACTGCACAATTTACGTTCACTATTATCATTGCAGTGCACTTCAGTGCTGATTCACTGATTATCCTTAAAAAAACTAATGTACCTGTATTTTAATTTGATTCCATAATAGGCTGGCAAATCCATTTGAAACTACTAGTCGAGCTGCTAGATAATTCAGCAGGCTAATTTGAAGAAAAAAAACGTTGACTTCGATTCGCTCCTCTCCCATTTCAAGGAATTGGAAGTAAAAACTACGAGCCGAAATTCTGTTAAATTAGCTACTTACCTGCACTGTCTTCAAAAATTCAAAGCATATAACTTACTAACCAGTGCCTTTCACTGCTGCTAGAGAATCAAGCGCTACTAGCATTTCTCGCCTTCACAGGATTCCATTCCTTCAATCAAATTTTTCGCCAACATCGTTCACGTAACCGAATAAAGCTGAGACCGGCCTAAAGCGTGTCCTCTTTTAATGCACCGTGCAAGAGATTACGCGTCCATGGATGTCTGAAATCTTGTGTCCTCGTGTACCGTGAACTATCCCACCACGCCGCCCTCAGCTTTAGTTTCGCAGACTAATTATTATCTGCCCGTTAGGTTTCATCTTACGTGTCAATCATTGGTGCGCCCTATTCCTTCAAATTTATTCTTAGATGTGGATGCTGTTGCTATGGTATGTTAATTTGGTGTCTCCAAGCGAAGGCGTGCGTAAACATGCCTCAGACGGAAGCTCGTATGTTAGGTATTGAGGGCTTTGCAGCTAGCGGCCGTGCATGATCTGCCTCAAGATCAGCTGCTATAAATCCGACCTGCTATAAATCCGACCTGCTATAACCCCTGCGGACCATCTTATAGCTGTTCATTGGAATTCTCACTCAGTATGTGCAATAAACCCCTAATCATACGTAATACGATTTAACGTATTATATCTTGACGTGTATCTCGGCAAAGCCAGAAAGACTGTGCGGGTATTACGAAGCAGAGTTTTGTGTAGCCCATTCGATGCGTTTCACGAAGCAAAGTGAAAGAGCGGAACATAGTTGAGTAGCAAGGTATATCATTTCTATCGGAGACGATCTCGGAAATTTGGGAGAGGTCACCATTGCCCACTCGTTCCTTCCTCAATTTCTATCCTTTTTTGACGCATCAAATCTGTGTATTGAATCTCTTTATTTGAGTTAATGCGACAATAAGCTTCCAATGGTCACGAAAATATATGCCCCGCCCAAGTAAAACGTCCCCGTTTCTCAGGTTTCTCTTATCTCATTTAGATTTTGCATGCGTGAATGAATGTTTTTCTAGCCATGAGTGATTTGAATATGCATTTGAAAGCTTTTCAGACCACCTTCGGTGCCAAATTGCGTGCAATGACTGGCTCGTTTTCTCTCATGGCTTCTTTGCATGACCCTACTCTTAACAAGCATCACACTTTCAATCGGTTCTTTTTTCCACCAGTGTATGCTCTCGTCTTCTTTTCTTACAAAGCTTCTGCTCATCTGACCACATGCGGATCCCGTAGGGTCTGTAGTGTGTGCCTCATTCACATTCAAAATCATCCGTTAATCGTGAAACTTCAAAACTCTTGACATGGATGCTGTCCGCGCGACAAAATCTTCTTAGCCCCGGCTGCTCAATCCCCCTTCCGTCCTGCCATCGCCAGCAGAATGATCCAACACGACACTGGCTGACATGCGAGTTGGCACCTGACTAATATGCAAATCTAACTAAGGGCACTGAGCCGCCTCGTGCAGACAGACTGTGGTGCAATTAATTAAGTCTACTAAGCGCAAGCTTGAGAAATTATACTAATTATTAGGATGGCCTGCCCATTGCAAGGTATACGAGGGCTACTGTAGATAATAATCAGTCGATCCTAGCGCAGACCAAATCTAGCCTCTACGAAAATATGGTTTAATCACAGATACACAATCCAGAATTTCTTTCATTCTACGATCAGCCATCTCGTTACAACTCTTTCGCTATCTCCTTACCGAGTCATCCTTGCTGCGAAATTGCTGACCACTAGTCTAGCTTTGTTGTCAGCAAAGTAGACAAGATAAGAGAGCCATCCATAAAGAAGCAGCCTTCCTACTAGACTCGTGTTCCTACATAAGATGCATGCACGACACTCCTCTACCACATTTATGTGCAGCACCTCGGTGTCTACGTTAAATTAGGCCAAGAGAGACCTCATCCAGAAGAAATTCAGCAACCAGTCAAAGAAAAATACCAATCTTCTAGAGCCTTCTATTGTCACTGTGCACCTTGTATGATGCTCATATATGCTACAGTCGTGCGCTGCTATTGTGAAAAGTGTGTCACTAGCCTCAGGTCGTATATCTGAAAGTTTCAAAAAAATTCTGTCACTTTGCCAACAATTAAAAAAGTAACGCTAGACCAAGATGGCTTGAGTGACTTTTGCCCACTCTCCTGCGGTTCCTATCAAAGACACTGGAACGAGTTGTAGTATAAAATCTGAACTCTTTCCAAAAAGCTAAGAAAACCTACCCAGAAATTTCCAGTCTGGTTTTAGATATAATCAATTAACAGTCAGAATTGTTTCAGGTAAATAGAGACCTTATGAAACGGAGAAGAATTAGGTGAACTCTTTCCTCTTAGTTGGCTTGATCGATCCACAGCTTTTAATTTTTTTGACGCAACGACATCTACTCTCCAACTGCCGACTATGGCACATCTTTTTCAACGGTCCTGAACTGCTACTCACTACCTCAACTGCTCTCCTAACTCTGCTATGCTTCCAACTTTCTCTTTGTTGCGTGAGACAAAGTCGGTTGGCTACCGAATGCGTACCGAAAGCCGCTTAGGCTGTGAGTGCTATACAAAACTCTCCTGCATAACACCCACATGGTCTTTATGACTTTGTGGAGTTACTGACGGAGATACATTACATCTCCAAGGTCTTCTCGAGTGCCTTCAATCTAGCTTTGCATCTCTGGAATTGAATTGCAATGATTCACAATCTATATCAGTGGAAGACTCCAGAGTATTTACTCGACAACATAGCGGCCATCCTAAGATTCCCTGAAGTAGGGGGTACCTCAGAGCTCAATGCTTGGTCCACTTCTTTTTAAGTCGCCCTTTCGAGGATCATATCGCAAAGAAAATTCTACGCTTTTATGCAGCTGACTCAGTCGCACCTATGAATTGATCCCTCGAGTTCTCAAATACGTTGAATTCTCTTAACTCCATGCTGCATGTATTGCCGATATCTCCACATTAATGGCAGTAAGCCTTCTTTAACTCACTGACGATATAGCCAAATTACTCGCTATGTGCGAAAGTGTCATAAACTGAAAATCTTAAGTCTGAGAATGAATTCTGCCAGCATATCTCCTGTTGAATCTGCCCGAAATTAAGGTTTCAACTGGAAAAGTGACCTTCACTAGTGACAACGCTAACTACACAGTCAAGTCTGATTACTTAGAGCTACTTAACTTTTCTTCAGCCGGGCGTGCTTTGACATGATATATAAATTCGTTCATGTATTTGAAAATACCGTCTACACTTCTTCAGCTTCATTTGCTAGACTACCGGCGTACGCAGTCGGGCACTTATAGTTGGTACAAACTCTCCAGCTAAGCTCTCTATCGTGAGCGTAGCAATTGCCACATCACACCACTTTACACAAACCTTGACTGAGTTTTAATCAAGCAGTGTATTCACTTAAATGGTTTTGTCACTCGCGTTTAATTTCCTTCATTCTCTAGCTTCATCCTACCTATAATAACTTCTTTCAAGTCATCGTACCATTAGCTATTCTGACTCAACTCATGTAGCTTTACCTCTGACAAACCTCAGTCTCTTGAGTGAGCATGATAAAAAGTGCTCGCATATACATTGCTTTTACTTACCAATTAAAACTAATTCCTACAATTCTATCATTTCAGTCCATCGTGAAATGTACACAACTTAGTGGATTTTGAACAGCGACTGATTTGTGCTCCATCCAAGAGCATTTGATCGCAACAAAAAAAGAATCAATATTTCAAAGAACCTTTTAATGGACGCCAGCCAGTTCTTTCGATATGGAATAAACGTCTTCACTAATACAGTGAGAACTTCTCAAGCCATAGGTTATTGAGAACTGAGGCAGTAGCAATAACTAAACATTAACTTTGTCAGTATTTGAATATCAGTAACAGAGACTGTATAAATATTTATTCGACAGTAGCTCTGTGAATATTTACTTAACACCGGGCTCTTCATCCACATTGAATCTCTCTGACAAATCAGGAAGCTAGTCGTGCTATTTTTCCTTTTTAATGTTAATGAATTCGAAAAAAGTACTCAAGTTTGCTTAACTTGCATTCATAAAAATGATTGTGATCGGGTTAGTTCTTGCTAGGTTTATAAAATTCTAGGCATCATGCTTTGGGCTGACCCATACAATTGTGGCTTTTTGCGCTTAACTATTGGCGAGCATTTTAGCCTATAGTAGCACGCTTTGACAAGAATGAATTATTTTAAGATGTATTTCAGTCGGCATTCAAGCGACAATCACTCCACTAAAGCAGCTCTCCTCCTTGTAACCAACAGCATCTTATGTAGCAACAATGACATGAATGTTACTACCCTTACGATTTTGGATCTATCAACAGTCTTTTTTAATAGTGGTCATAGTATCCTCATTGAACAACTGAGAACAAGGTGCGGTCTCGCAGATGAAGTAACGGCGTAGCCCAAATCGTCCTGGGCAGGTGGCTTTTAATCCGAGTCGTGCGGTGCGGCCAGTCTCACACTAATGACTATGCTATGCACCTGTCGAGACCCTCTACGGCCAGTTATTGTTTCTTTGCCATTCTCCATTAACTGATTCGGGCCCATCGGATCGGCTGTAAGATCTTTGCTGAAGACGTATTTAGTTGTATTTGAAGTTTAAACCGTCGGTATATGCCACAGTGATCAAAAAAATAAATATTTGCCCTGAAGAAATTCGATCATGGACAACTAAAAACAAACGAATGTCCAAACAATGGTAATATTAAACTCCTACTTGCAGGACATCCCAAAAGTGAAAACTGGACAAATTTAATTAAAACCCATAGCTAAACTGCGCCAGTGTCAGCCTCTTCGTGACCTCAGTTTCTCAAGGGACCATAAACTAGCTGTTCCACTCCTACGCTTAAAAACAGTTGGCAACAGAAGTTTTCGCACTGTTGAGTCTTAGACTGTGGAACTCACTTCACAATTCTAATGCATGACTCTCCAGCTGTCGACTACGGCATTTTCTTTCCAGCCATCTAGAGATGCCACTTCTGCTACTTACTTCTCTGAATACAGTTCGTTTGACTTATTTATGCTATTTATCCCTTCCTCGTCGTTGCATACGTTAAAACTTTCTGCAATCCTGCTACCAAAACCTGCTTAGGCTTTCTGCAGGCTATACAAAGCTCTCCCACCAAACACCTGATTAATCTGTATGGCTTTGCACATGTATAGCCATAGATAAATTGTGTTAGCCGCACTGAAAAGCATGCAGTAAGGGCACTATGGGTTTGTGACCCACTTTACAGCCGCATCTTAACAAGTAACATAACCTTGACACGCACTCGTATGTAACTGTGCCACTCTCCTCCCTCAAATTGAGATTTCAAGGTCTGGACAGCCACCGCCAATTGAGGCTTCCACTCACCAGACGAGCGACTTCCGATTAACTCTTACCGTCAGTCCGAAATGCAAAGTCAGGATTTAGCTCCTTAAGTAGAAGTCAAAGAGGCCTACTAACTCCTACCAGGGTGCATCTAACGGGCACAGTGACTGTGACGTCGTTGTTGCTGACGCCTCGACACTCACTCAGTCTCCGAGATTGGTTGGGAGGTGCTCTGCCCCGGCGTCGCCAGCTTCCGCTGCATGGTTGTCGCACCACAGTTCGACGCTTCCTGTCTTGCATAGTGAGACCCGGTCGCCGTACTTTGGAGAATGCCGGTGCCTAAGAGATTCAAAATGCGAATTTTCTGTGACGTTAAGACCACCCTGGATTTCGCAAGCTGTGTCGGTCTGTCATTTATGGGGCTGAGAGAGCCACTTGTGAGGAGAAGCCCAGGACACGGACCCATTCAGTCGCCACAAGCAAAGACAGTATATCTTTTGTAAAGCGCCTTCAGTGAAGTAAATTGTATTTGGGAGCGTTAGAACGCTCGACAAGAGATATAACAACAATGGATCGTTCCCAGGATGCACGTTGTCACGCCTAGATGAGAATTCCATGAGTACCAAGGAAGACCAAAGCAGCCACTTATAATTTGCAGGGTCACGAAAGCTCGCGGTCCGTAATTTCAAGCCAAGCCTGGAGTGTTTCCTTAAGCTCCGATTCACCGTATAACCGGGTCTACGCTCATCAGCGAGAATCGACAGATTTAACTAGTCATGTATTCACTCGCGATTGCAGGACTGCAAAATACCGTAGTCCGTTAATTTTCGCCAATTATGGCAATATTTTAAAAAGGTTCTAAAAGACGACCTAAACCAGGCGTTACTATGTTCGCCAGACAATAGCTCAGTTGCTGAGAAGTAATAGCCCTCTTGTCGATGAATCTGAGGGAAGATGCGATGTATAGTGGGTCTTCTCCCTGCTGCTGATTTTGAAGGGTGATAAAGGTGCCTCAATGTAATAACAAAGCTAGATTACTTTAGAAAAATTTAGAGATTCCCCACTGCAGCTATTGATGTAAATGCGATCATCGCCGTGACTACCATCCAAGTTCCCTTAAGTAGCTTAAGTAAGAAGTTACTCCTCCAAGACCCGCTAAAGAGACTTTATGCAATTACATGCGCTACCTGTATAAGCAAGTGCTTTTATCTTGTGCGTACAAATAACGACAACCGCATCGTTCTTTGGTACTGCTATTGCAGGAAGTAAATTACTTATTTCGACAGTAAACACATTTAGTCCGTCATCGCCAACGGTATTTCCAATTCAAGGGTGGGGCGTGTTATTGACGTTAGACCAGTAAAAACTTTAAAGGGCTTTGAAAGACGCTCCATGATGAAAGCAGCTTCCCCTCGAACGAGTTTCTGCTCAATCAGTTGATGCTATTCAGGCATTTTATGACAACCTAAGAGAACTTCTAGTACCCCAGGAGCTTTAAAACTCGCCTTCAGACTATAAGCATCCACGAGATTTCAAACGCTTTAGTCAAGTTCGATTGCAATGCAATGCTAAAGCACGACACTTACTCTAGAAGGCTAATCTCAAGATCTTAAGCAGGCAAGAAAGCAAGCTATTTCCAATGCTGCCTCCCGATGACGCAGCTCACGACCGGCAGGACGTATGTCAAAACCCGTAGCTTAGAAAAGCCGATTCGACTCACGTGCGCAGAGCACCACACCTTGGCAACAAGATGAGTGCAGCCAAAATTAGCCACCAAGGCACGCTCCGATGTGATCGATGAGAGCGCACGACTTGACAAAGGCTTACCTGCAGTCGGATACCCAGATCCACTGAGCACACTCCGGGCTTGGTGCTCAAGTCTCTCAAGCAGTGCCTGGCTCTCGATGTGGCTAGTCTGCCTCGACGCTGCCTCGGCGGACGCCTGCTGCCTGCTGTCCGAGATCGGCAACGACGTCTGCCTCGCAGCTACAGTTCTCTTCGCCGCTCGGCCTAGCGGGTGGCCTCCACCTTGTCGTGTCGAATCCGAGGGTTCGGAGCACCGCCCCCTAGCGCTCGAGACGCTCCTAGGGGACGGTGCAGCACGCTTCACTCCAGAACTGTGAATGTGAAAAACCACTTATTAGCTTATCCGGTCGAGACATGGGCAGCATCTAGAAATCCGTTCAACTTTAAATAGCCTTCAAAACAAGTGCCACAATAGTTTCTTAGGGTTAGTTCTGATTTCTTTATTGTGAATGCCTTGCATTATTCTTACCGTGCGGCAAATGAAATCGTGGCTGCTTGAAAACTTCTAAGCTGTTCATGAGAACTCTTAGCCTGACTTTCGCACGCGTTGTAAAAGCAGTACTCAGCGCGGTAGACGGAAGAGCTTCGCCTGTGGCCCGCATTAAAGTCTAAGCAAGCCTATCCTCAGGTTGACTCGTACATTTATGCAGCTTCGCCTCTCACCAATGTCTCAGTCAATACTCTAGCCGTCGATCGATCGAGTCGATCGAGCGACCGCCGACGGATGGTTCGCTCGCCAGTCCATTGACTTCCGACTAGTGGCTGTCTTCAATCAGGGTTTTATTGCAAAAATTTTGATCGCTGAGCTTTCCGACGAAGCAATCCGCGAGCGCACACTGAAGGCGACCGAGCAAGCGAACGCTCCTCTTTGTTGGGTGTGGGAACGACAGACCACGCCCAGTCGGAGATATGGTCGCCACAGCTGCCGCATTTCTCACCCAGTTGCATCGATCGGTCGTGAGCAGGTCTGTACTTGCGCCGCCGGCTTCCGAGGCAGTTTTGCACGAGTCGTTGCATTTCTTCTCCCAGACCTGGACCATGGTTGGTGAAAGCCCGTGCCTAAGAAAGCCGGAAAGAGAATTACTAGCGACGTAAACGTTACCCTGGGTTCCTCACATGCGTTGGTCTACCATTCGAAGACTGTGCTATTAGCTGCTAAGGAAAAGCCCTGGAAAATGAAGCCAATCTAATCGCCACTTGCAATGCCAGTAGTTCGATTGTGTAGTGCTGTATGTCACCTCTAACCAAGGGATGGTTGCTATCATTGAGCACGCTACCACGAACCATTCAATCGAGCTTCTTTTGAAGCAAATGTAAATTAATCAGAAAGAGATTGAGTTCTTTCTTGCGCTATATTAAGTCGATTAATGTTATTTTATTATTATTGTTATCATTATAATTATTATTAAGTGAAGCAGATCACTGCTATCCACGTGTACAATAGCGTACTGCAAGAAAAAAAAGTGGGCATTCGTGGCCTGTGTAGTATCGTACCTTTAAATAACTGAACAGTTGTGCCAGAAACATGTAAGATTAGTGTGTGATGCGTTCAATAAGACACTCAACAGGCAATAGTATCTCTGGTTAACTTGAACGGGTCTGGTTTAAAGCGCTCATGTCGGTTAGCCCCTTACCATATGGATCCACGTTGTTCGGTTTTCTGGATTCGTCGGTGAAAAAAGTTAGACATCGTCAGTGGTAATATATGGAAGCAATTGGCTGGATAGCCGGACGTGTTGACAAGGCATCAAACTACCGTGACTTAATATGCAAAAGCGAGTACAATGAGACTGGACACATTCGACTAATCGACCTAGATTAGTAGGAGCAACTTATTAGAAATATAAAACCATGGATGATTCTGAAATTGTGAAGGCTAACGCTCACAATCGGCTCTGCCAGCATATCTCGTGTTATATCTGTACCAAATCTAGGTGTCGTGTTTGAAAGTGACCTTTCATTGGACGACCCCATAAGCTCCACAATCAAGTCTGCCTACTTTCAGCTTCATAAAATTGCTACAATTTGGGTTCGTTTACAGAGGGATATCAAATCTAAGTTGGTCCATTCATTTATTACATCCCGTCTTGACTTCGGTAACTCACTCCTTGCTGGCCTACCAACTTGTGCACTCAGGCGCTTACAGCTGGTGCAAAACTCTGCAGCTAGGTTTGTCTGTCGTGAGCGTCAAAGTTGCCACATCACAACACATCTCGCCAACCTGCACTGGCTCCCAGTCAAGCGACGCAGCGACTTTACCGTTTTATCACTCACCTTTAGATCTCTTCATTCTTTGGGTTCAAATAACCTATCAGATCTACTGCCCCACCAGGCTAAGCACCGTACCGCCCACTTTTCTGAATCTAATAGTTTACCTGTACCTCATACAAACCTCTAATCTTTTGAAAACCTTGTCTTTAGTTCGTATGCTCCCAGACCCTGACATTCATTCCCGACCTGAGTCACGATATCTCCTGACTTTTCCACATTTAAAAAGAAATTAGAAACTCTATTTATAACAGCATTTTATGGATGCGTGCTGACACTAGTGCATGATGCTGCTAACTACACATGCATGCTGACTCTGTGCACTTTATCCCTAACCATGATACTCTTGCTGTTTTTTGAGCATGCTCCCACTAACCTCTCGATCGTGCTTCATTTACAGCAGCAATTCTAAGGCGCCTAGAAAGAGATTGAATTCTCTGAGTGCGATTTATCAAATTGATTACTATTGTTATTATTTTTATTACCAGGATAACAAGAAAAGTCATCATTTGCTATCGACTTACAGCCTTCTAGGTGGCAAGTTTGAGAAAATACGCGTTTTTTCGGGTCCATGCACGTGCTTTGACTATAAAGAGCATCTAAGATGCCTAGGTTTGATAAATTAGTGAGACTATATAGTTTAAAATCAAGAGGCAATCCATTACGGCTAATGATTTATATTTTGTGATGACTATTGCTCAAGTTTCAAGATCAACCAAGACCTTACCACAAATAGGAGATTGCTACAGCAGCTATACACAAATCCACCACACGCGAACGCACACACACACACACACACATACACACGCATACACACGAGCGCGAACACAAATATGCACCCACGTACGCACGCATAAGAAATCTGCGGGAAATTACAGCGTTCGAGCATTGCCGTTCGTTAGCTATTCCTACTCCAGCAAGGGACGAACTACAATTGCTGTCAAACACTTTTTGTCAGTCAGTACCACTAAAATTGTTTGCCCTATAGGACCATGTTCTTGTTATTGAGGTTGACACTTTCTAACTGAGTGGGGTGGGTGAAGATTGGTGTTTTGAAATGTCAATTGGCTGCCTATCACGCCCAGATGCGTTTAGTCCTTTCAAGCTCAACGGTCATTAACAAAGCATGGTAATTAAATTCAATCTGTACACAAAAGCTTTAAAATTTGCATTCAGAACCAATACTCGCATCGTTTGGGTCATTCACCATAGATTCGCGTGTAGAAGGTGAAGGTCAAAATGAATTATTTTTTGGCCAGCATGCTGAATCAAACATGAAAATACTCAAGGTCACCGATTAATATATCTCAGGTGAGACCAATCCTGCAGAACACACTTTTTTTTGGTTAGCTGCCCACAGATTAGAGTCAGGTTGTTCCACAAGATTGAATTAATCTCGGATCTAAGTCTGCAGTCGTCAGTGGGATTCGGTAGAAGTAATCGGTCGAGAAGTGAATTGTGATTACAGAGCCACGAAATAATAAGGGGCGTAATTTTGTATGGCAATTTCTTAGATACTATAGGTGCTTGACAAATTGACTTAAACAAGGCAATACTTTATCATTCAGAAGAGAGATCAGATGCTAAGCAGCTTCACCCCCCTCAACGGTGAATCTAAGAAAAGACGCAAAATACTATGGAATTCCTCAAATCGGTTGACTTGTAAGAGCAATAAATGTGCCTCGGTGCGATAACCAAGCTAGTTTAATTTGGAGAAAACAGAGAGATTTGCCGCTGCAGCTACACCAATGTAGGTGCAATCGCCATGATAATCGCTCATGTTGCCACTTTAGCTTAAGCCCAAAGTCACTCGTCTAAGACTCGCTAAAAAGACAATGTCCAAATATATACGCTGCATATACAGGCAAGCACTTATAACTTGTACGTAAAAATCAAGACAACCGTATTGCTCTTTAGTACTGCCATTTTACTAAGTAACGTACTTCTTTTGAGATTAAGCAAAATTAGCCCAACATTACTATGCCATTGCCAAAGATATGTACAATTTAAGGCAGTCGGCGAGTTACTGACAATTTGATAGTATTAGCATCCATTTATTGGGAAGATGCTACACGATGAAAATAACTCCCCTTTGCATGAGTGTCGGCTATAGCAGCTGTAGTTGTCCAGGCATTTGATAACAACCCATGAGAACTTTATGGTTATCTAGGAGCTTTAAAACTCGCTACCGGGCTGTCATTACCTGCGAGGTTAGCATCACACCTTGTATCAAGCATACTAAACTAACTAAACTGCTTTCATCGGCATGAAAAAGTTATTATGCACACACTCATGGCTACTGATCGGTAGACCTAAGTTAGGTAATAGGCATGACATCACGACACGTATGCACACAAAGGAACACGGAGCAAGAATGATGACTTCACTTTGTCAACCAGTCATGACAATAGATGCCTGCTGGATTGGTGCAGCGTGTGCGGTCATTGTGAGCACTAATAAAGAAGCATATATTCCTGCACACCTTACGAATTTCCTAATTCTAGAGGAGCTCACAGTAAATTAGATCGGATAAGTTTCATGTACAGGCTAGTCTTAGCGTTTCATCGCTGCTATTTTTTCAAGGCGTGTGCCTTAATCTAAGAAATGCAGTGACTGGTAAGAACATGGCAAGATACTGCGAGAACCTCGCTGACTAGCTTTTTGAGGACGATGTGCTTAAATTGACGACTGCAACCGCTTTAGACAAGCTTGACTGCAATACAACACCTAAGCACTAAACGTACTCTTGAAGGCTAATCTGAATCTCGTTGAAGCCATTACACAGGCGAGAAAGCAAGCCACTTCTGACTCTGCCTCCCGAGGACGCAGCTCAGGACCGGTAAGGCGTTTTCAAAAGCCGTAACTCAAAAAAGCCGATTCGACTCGCCCCCATGGTGACCCATAACCTTGGTGACACCATAACCGTTACCTTGGGTCCTAGATGAGTGCAGCTAAAATAAGCCAACAAGACCGAGATCTGCACACTTTGTTGTGTCCAATGAGAGAGCACGATTTGACGAAGGCTTACCAGCAACCGGGTACCACAATCCACTGAGCACACTCCAGGCTTGGTGGCGCAGTCTTTCGAGCAGTGCCTGGGCCGCCAGGTCACTAGTCGCTGCCTCGGCGGACGCCTGCTGCCTGCCGTCTGAGATCGGCCGCGACGACGACGGCCTCGCAGCCACCGTTCCCGTCACAGCTCCACCGAGCTGATGGACTCCGCCCTGTTGCGTCGAGTCCGAGGAATCGGAGCAAAGCCCGCGAGGTGCGCTCGAGATGGTCCTCAGGGGCGGCACAGCACGCTCCACTCCAGAGCTGTGAATGCGAAATCACCTGTTAGTTTCTCCGGTCGAGAGAGGTGAGCGACATCTAGAAACCCATTCAACTTTAAATGCCTTCAAAGCAATTACCACAATACTTGCTTTGGTTAGTTCTGATTTCTATTTCGTAAGATGCCTCGCATTATTCTTAGCTAGCGGCAAATGAAATCGTCGGCGATTGAAAACTTATAATCTGTTCGCGAAAACTTTTAGCCTGACTTGCACGCGCATTGTAAAAGAGCGGCCGACGGAAGAGCGTCGCCTGCGGTCCGCATTAAAGTCATAGCAAGCGTAACCTCAGCTTGACTCGTACACTTATACAGGCCTGCCGCTCGCTAACGTCTCACTGAACACTATTGAAAAGTCAATCGAGCGACCGCCGACGGAAAGTTTCGCTACCCAGTCCATTGACTTCCGACTAACGGTTGTCTTTAATCGAGGTTTCAATGCAAATTTTTTTTAATCGCTGAGCTTGCGATCGTGCAACCCACGAAGGCACACTGACGGCGACCGAGCAAGTGAACTTGTCCTCTTGTTTGGGCGTGCGAGCGACAGATAATGCCCGCTCGGAGGCGTAGTGGCTGCAGGCGCCACCGCAGCCACTACCCCGGCCATCGCTGCCGCTGCTGCATCTCTCACCCAGTCGCCAAAATCGGCCGTGAGCTGCTCCGAGCCTGAGTCGAATGCTTCCGCGGAAGATTTTCATGAGTCGTTGCACTTCTTTTTGCAGAGCTGGACCCGGGATCTGGACGTTGGCGAAAGCCCATGCCTAAGAATGCCCAATGGCGAATTACTAGCGGTGTAAACTCGCCACAGGGCTCCTCAAGTGCGTTGGTCTATTAATGAAAGACTGCGCTAGTACCTGCTGTGGAGAGGCCCTGGATAAAATAAACCTATCTGAAATAAACCTATCTGATCACCACGTGCGATGGGATTAATTGGTTTGACTAGTGCCACAAGTATCTGAGCATGTCCTGCCAAAACCCTGCAATACTTGTTGTCATTGAGCATTCTACTGCTAACCATTCGATTGTGCTTCTGTTACAGCAGATTGAAAATGCTTAGAAAGAGATTTGAGTTTTCTCTGGTCACTTTATAAAGTGTATTATTATTACTTTAGTTATTACTTTTCTAGTAAGGCTGATCACAGCTATCAACGTTTACAGTGACATTATGCGAGAAAAGCAAAAACAAGCGGGAATTCCTGGCACCCGCGATATCATACCTTGATGACAATTGCAAAAGTGCACAAGAGTCATGATAATACTAGCGTGGAAAGCTCAAAAGAAGACACCTCAACAGTTCGTGAGATCTCTGGAGGTGGTTTCATATTTTTTTGGGGTTTATAGATTTCTGAGTTCATGGCTTATCGATCATTGTGGGCTTAAAAGTGTATGTTGGATTGAGGCTGTGTTACGGATGAGTGAGAAAGACGGCGAAGGAGAGGACGATGCATGTCGTTCTTTCGCTTCGGACATGAATTTGTTTCTTTACCGTCGCTGTGTTGTCATCAGAGTGTCAAGCCACAAGCTATTTTGGCATTTAAGATGTCTGTCGAAGCGTTCAAAGGTCTCCGAAGCTGTCGAAGCTTCGGAGACTTTGTTGGCTAGTGTCTGAGTTACGATAGGGAGATTGAGCAAAGTTTGCTACGAACCTAGTAAGCGACACTCTCGCTTGCTCCTTGCGATGCAAGGCGGGGCCTTCACTTTTTTATCACGAATCCTCTGCAGACATTGCAGGACGACTACGCAAAGCTGCGTGTGGCCCCTAGAGAGGGCATTCACCTGACTGCGGGATGGAACGATGCGGCTGCATGCTGAAGCAATAAAAGCTAGTCGGACTGAGAGGGCCGACAGGTGCGACTGGAAGCGTTAGCAGCAATCGCCTCAGTGGAAAATGAGGAGACAACCATAGAAGCGGCGGGGTCCGTGAGAGAGGCGACGAAGGCAGGAGAGGCGGCACATGACAGAGAGTCTGAACCTGCAGAAGTGGCTGTGTCCACGAGAAAATCGGCTGCGTCCGCCAGATAAGGAGCGGTGTCCACAAGAGCTGTGTCGGCTACCGCCGGATAGGTGGCAGCGACCGGCGAGCCCTTTCCAGTGGAGAGCCGGTCTTCGCCTGTGTTTATGGTTGACTGCTGATGGTTACGGACGAGACATCGACGGGGAGCAAAGAGTTACCGGTGCAAGTTCGCAGTGCGCCGGCTAAGGAGTTGGGCGAGAAGCCCGTGGCCGAGAGTGTCCGTGCGATGCTCGCCATTCGGTCGGCGGCGAAGACCCAGGAGTCGCACCGACAGATGGTGGCGCACAGTGCATTAGTGGCGGAGACACATGGAGTGCCAGCGGAGGATCGAGTCGAAACGCCGGCGCACATGGAGATGCGGCTGAAGCGACAGCGTCCGGCAAAAGGGCGAAGAAGAAGCGGCCATTGTGGTTGAAAGTGATACATGACGCCTGTGGTCAGCGAGTTTTCGCTGACTATGCCGGAGAAGGCTGCTGCAGGGAGCACAGCGTGCAGAAGTTCGCTATGCGTCCGAAAAGGAAGCGGGCGAGACGCTAGCCGCGTGAGGCGCGAGACACACACACGAGGAGACAGCGGCCGCGGTCTGGGAGACGCCGGCTGCGGGAATGCGTGCGACGATGACTTTCGCAATAAAGAGACGATTATAAACCCGTATGGCAGAGGAAGGAATTACCATCTGTCTATGGAGAGAGACTAGAAGCAATGCCCTAAAGGTGCAAAGAAGCTGGTGGCTTTAGTAGCATGCTGGTTGCTGGTTGCCAAAGGTCGCAGTCCGAGCGACTGTAAGGTAACCGTCTTGATTGAGGGGATAGCACTGCGACGGTCATGTTAATGTTGGTTGCTAGACTATGACAGTCTTGTTGGTTCTACTAAACGCCACAGTCCTGAGCTCGCAGCCTTTTTGAGGAGGAGGCCGCTACATACAGCCGAACCTATCCAATTGTCACAAGCAATAGCAGTAGGTATTTCTCATGAGTTGTAAGAGAAGTAAATCTCTATACATGTGCATTGCAATTCTCTCTAGGAGAAGCAACAGCGAGAGGTAACTTCAGGTTTCCACTATAAATGAGTATGCTAGAACCTTTCTTAGATCAGCATGCAAAAGCACTCACAAATACGTGGCATTATTTGATAGCATGCCTTCTTAGCTTAGGCGCTGCTTAGAGGATAGGGCAAGATATGCTTCAGTTGCTTAGCGGCTCATCGATTGGAATGGCCTTGTTCCTCGAGATTAGATTCGTCATGAACCTAGTCAGCGGTGGTCAGTGAAAAAATTAGAAGTAACTGTTAGGTAGCCACTAGTGATAGCAGGGCTGCAAATTCTCAAGGCTAGTAATTTCAGTTTAAGCATAGAGGTAGTATACGCGTTTGACAAATCAAGTTAAACTCTTTGCCAGCACGTACGACGCTCGGGTGCAAAACAGCTGTAGCGACCTCAGTGACGAATACCAGAAAAGGCGAGATTCGCTCACATGATTTCGTACGTTCGTTTATATTAAAGAGCGATAAAGATGCCTCGGCACAAAGCTATGGCGTTATTATTTAGGGGAAAATGACGAAGGTTGCCATGGCTTCAAGCAAAAGCCCGGCAGAATATCGCTGCTGTGTCTACATTAGCTTTAGCCTGATCATTCACCTAAGACTACTGCAGAAACTATATACAAATAAACCGCATATATATCTACAAATGTATATATATATCTATTTTATTTAGTATGCACATCTACAAAATAAAGCGAGAAAGTCTGTGACATTGTTATACTAGTATGCCGCGAGACGGCTTCCTTGCGTCATGTGGCAATCTGGCACACTTTTGTCAACAGCCGAGAAGGCGGAGGGTTCTTATGGGGCGGAAATTAACATGAATCTACGAAGCGAGTCTATAGGAAGTGAGCTGCTCTCGCATGCATAAATATAAATATAAAGATATCAACGGAATATAAAGAATACATACAAACCCCGCCGCTTTTTAGTCATTACTGCATGGACTGTATTAATGATTATACTTTGGATGAAGTGCAGCCAAGTTGGTTCATCGCTACCACCGAAATCAATAGCCCTCTAAAGTAGCGCGGACATAAATCAGGCATGGTAGAGCATGCAAAGCTCACCAGAATAAAAAAAACAGCATTCCACCGATCAGTGAAAACTCTACAAAAATATTAGCTGATTTATCCTTTTTTGTACAAAAGAGCCTTTGCAGCTATCACCATCATTTGCAGTGCCAAAAAAGGATCCCTGTTGCAAGATTTGAACCCACGATTTCGGGACCGAGGTCGTGAACAGCAACCGCCTTACACCTAGTGTGTCATCACGGCTCACCACAAGCAAGTAGAATCGGTGTGCTGTCTGCGCCAGGTCATTGTAAGCCCTTACAAAGAAATATGCATTCTGGGGTGGCCCCATTCTGCCGGAGGTCTGGAGAAATGAGATTAGATCAATTTACCCAATCGGTTAAGCTTGGCATTGCATTGGAAATCTTTCCTTAAGTAAATTTGATTGACTGCTTACGTTATGATCCAATTAATGCTATGGTGGGCAACTAACAAAAATGATATTACGATCTTGCAGTGCCCTCAGAGAACTGAATCTCTTTCTAGGCACTTTGCAAATGCTGTGTATAAATCTTTACCGCATGGTTTGTGGTAACATCTGCATTCAGCAGGCACAATATACGCAAGCCCGTGCATACGAAGGACCAATGACAAAGACAGACTAAATTCTGTAAAACGTATGGGTTTTAAGATAAAGTTGTCGACAACGTTCAAAAACGTGCGGATTATGGCACTGCCTCCACACTAAAAGTGCAGCTGCACCGTAACATGTCAGGGAACATTTCCACGTACATAGATAGAGCGTTCCACTATCTGGGAGCATGAGAACTAAATGCAGTCTCTGAAGGATTTGAGGCTCGTACGAGGTATAGATAAACAATTAGATTCCGAAAAGCGGGTGGTGCGATGGTGTGGGAGTAGATAGATCTCATAGCTCGGCGCTGGAGGCTAACAAAGAAAGGAGGGATCTAGGAGTGACAGGACCTAGACGACAATGCACTGCCACCAGATTCGTAGCCAGTGCAGGTACACGAGAGGTGGTTTGATGTGACAAGCGCGATGCTGACGACAGACAAGCCCAGCAGCTGAGTTTCGCCCCAGCTTTATACGCCCGATTGTGCAGGCCGGTAGACCAGCGAGCAGTGATTGCGTAAGTCGAGACGGGTTATCACGAATGCATAGACCCGTTTCGATGTGGGATCACTGTCTAAGCAAGCCCAAATTTTAGCATCGGCAGGGCAAATTTAATAAGTGGTTTAGAAAATTTAATGAAAGAACTGTAGAAAGCCCGAATCTCGATCACAGGCCAATAGTGCATATAGCAGGCGGCATGGTTGAATCAACGACTACGAATGCTGTCGGTGCTCTTGATTGCATGCGACGCCCAGCACTAAACTGACTTCAGACTTACTTCGGTTGAATACCAAAACCTTTCGAGCGAGCAAGTCACCACCGTAACTGCCTCTTGATGACATAGCTAGAACCATGAGTGCATAAAGCCACGGATGGAATGCGGAAACAGCAAGTAAAGCGGAAATCGCGATTCGATTCTACTTTCAATCGCCAATGCAGGCTCTGCACCTGGGTATCATGAGGGGTGCAGCGAAAACCAACGAGAACAAGGCCACGATCGGCACGCGTCAATGCGTCCGACTAGAGCAGGAAACTTGCAGCTACGGCTTACCGGTAGCCGTCTACCCGGATCCACAGAGCTCCAGGGTGCAGCGAAAACCGTAAGAAAAAGGACAAGATTGGCTTCGCTGCGTCCAACTAGTGACACTCAGTGGCTCTCAACCTTCCTAATACCGAAACCCTATATTGGTTATTCATTTTTTGGTGACCCCCGACCAATAAAATTACTGTGTGCAAAATGTTGAAATGCGTGTTTTCCGACGGTCTTTGGCGACCACTGCGAAAGGGTCGTTCTACCCCCAAAGGGCTCTGGACCCACAGGTTGAGAACCGCTGCACTAGAGCACAAAACTTGCAGCAGTGACTTACCGGCAGGCGTGCACCCTGATCCATGGAGCTCATTCTGCGCTTGGCTGTGTAGCCTTTCGAGCAGCGACTCGGCTGCGAGCTCGCTATTCGCTGCCTCGGAGGACGCCTTCTCGAGACCTGCCGAGCTCAGCTGCCGCGAAGTCTGCACCACCGCTGGCGAGACCGCGGCCTCACTGCGTGTGCCAGCGCCGAACGGTCGCGTCGCGTCCGACGGTCCCAAGGGCCGCTCGTTAGCTCCCGGGAAGCTATAGGCGGGTGACATCGAGTCTGACCGTCCTATGAGGCCTCCACGATATGACGTCGAGATGAGTTCCAGCTGCTGAGTTCCAGCCGATGACAGCGCCCCTCGTCGCACCAGCGGCGTCTTCGCTGTGTCATCATCCTCGGACGAGCAGTCGCAATAGAGCTCAAACATTTATCGCCTTGTCGATGTGCGATTGATCCGAGAGAGTCGAGCGATTGACTGAGACTGTGCAGAAGCGGGCCGGCTATAGCGAAATCGTGAAACTAAAAATGCAGCTTCTTTCTAAGTAGATCAAGAGTAGCCAGCCAGCTGGCAAGTTACGAAATGCTTGCATTTTATTTGCGAATCAATCGCAGACTCCTGTGAATGTGTGTAGGCTATTATGGTCATGATCAACAGCAGATGACTAACCTTTGAAGTGCAAGCAGACACGATATAGCTATCAAATAACAATAATAAGAATAACGTTACGTTTATTACAGGGACCTCAAAGAGCTTAATCTATTTCTAGGTACTTTACATTCGCTGCAAAGGCAGTACGATCAAATGTGAAGTGGTAGCATGCTCAATCAACTACAATAATAATATGGTCAGGGGGGACATGCATAGGGTCAGCATGAAAGTATGTTTAAGGGCTGCAGGCACAGTGTCAGCACGCATAAACGTATAAAAGCTGAATCACTGGGACACACTAAATTCTGTGATAAATACGCGCGTTTATAGTTTCTTTTGAAATGCAAGTCTGGTCAGGAGATGTAGTAGGCCGGGCTTACCTGCTAGGCAGGCATCAAAGCGATGGTACAACTGAGTGTAAACCTCGTGGAAGTGAAAGCCTAGACTTTGCTTGGAGTCACATCGGCAAGAGGGAGTGTATAAATCAGGAAAAGAAAGTGACCAAGCACGGAGCCCCGAGATACCCTATATTTCAGAGGTACCTCGGATGATGTTTGTTGATTCACATCAATACTTTGGAATATCCCACTAAGAGAGGGCCTGAGCCATTGCACTGGAGCGCCAATGATGCCCAGGCGAGATGATAGGCGCTCAAGAAGGGCGTGGTGATCAACAGTATCAAAAGCTCCTGAAATATCGAGCAAAACAAGCAGAGATACTCTACATAAGTCTTCATTCCTAAGTAGGTCACTGTGCACCCGAAGCAATGCTGACTCTGTGGATTTATTAGCTCTAAAACCAGACTGGAACTTAATAGCAAGGTTTGAAGTTTCAATATCTGTGTTCAGCTGGTCTGCCACGACTCGTTCCAGTATCTTTGATAGGAACGGTAGGAAGAAAACTAGGCGGAATTTGCGAGAGCTCTCTTGATCTAGTGTTGCTGTCTTGATCGGTAGCCTGACTACAGCCTTTTTGAAAGGTGCTGATGCCAATGATATATATATATATTTATATATTTATATTTATATTTATATATATATATATATATCATTGGCATCAGCATATATATATATATATATATATATGTGTGTGTGTGTGTGTGTGTGTGTGTGTGTGTGTGTGTGTGTGTGTGTGTGTGTGTGTGTGTGTGTGTGTGTGTGTGTGTCTGTGTGTGTATGTGATGTTAGTTATTCATGGCAGCAGCATATCAATGCATCGTTGAATCATGACAGTGGGACTAAGGTCCGAAAGACTGGTGTCTTCTTTGATGGGGATATGAACCTCAGGACGAGGTCACGAGTGACCTCTTTGAATGGATACATTGAGGCGCTGCATGGAATTGAGGGACAGCATTGCAGGGGGGGGTGCTGCCATCTTAAGGATAGACTCCCTGATCTTGCCTATCGTTTTTACAACTAAGCTAAAGAAGCGATCTGCTAGATCGTCACAGCGATCATTTGGTAATGAGCTAACCTGCAAGCGGTTAAGGAGATGGTTGGTCGTCGACATCAGCCTTTTTGGATTTGTCATCTGTGATTCAACAATGTCTTATATTAACTACACTTGGCCTTTGCTGGATCGATTTCATTAGTGCAATCCATTCAATGCAAGCCATCTGACGTGTTAATTTAGTAGTCTTTCCAAGCTCGCTCCTTAATTTAGAGGTATATTTTTTCAATTCATTTCTATTTATTTTGTTTTTATAACGCCCACTTGTGATTATTGCATTCATGTCAGGGACCTGCTCCCTATTTTTACACGAAGCTAATTGTAACGGTAAAATTCCCCGATGCACCTGTAACCCTACCCCATTTAGTCACTGGCAGTTCACGATCGTAAAACTTTTTGTTTACTGAAGCTAGCATGATGCAGGGAGTAAAAGTGCCAAAACTCGTTAAAACTGTAAGTGCCTCCGTACGCAAAGAATTACTGGCAACTGACCGGTCTATGGTTTGACATTCTTGCTGCTTCCAGCCGAAGATGCTGCACAGGTTCAAAATTGGTGCTCCTAGGTAAAATGGCTAGTACCAGTAAAAACATTCGGCGAAAAAAGCAAGTGATTAAGCAATTACATTGCAACGATTGAAAACCTGCTCATCAACGCCATTGCATGCCATTTGATGAAAGATTCCAATTTAATTCTTAACCACGACAAAGCATACTGCAGCTCTCTTTAGAAAATAATTAATTATCTTTATGTTTATTTATAAACAACTTTCAGCATAGCTATGCCATCATGTTAGGGGCATACATCCTCACAAGCTGCTCAAGGACAGCACGATGTCACCAACTTGTATTTTCGTAACCTACGAACTCACATCCTCAATGCACAAAGCCGGCACTGCTATTCTAGTTTTGCTGGATCTCACAGTAACTTTAGATAACGTTGATCACTAGTTTCTTCCTGTTCATCCATCGTCTTGTCCGGGTTTCACTGAGACTGCTCTGCAATGCTCTCGATAGTATCTCAGTGGGAAATTCCCGAGCTATGATGTCACCCAGCGACGGCTCACCAGGAAGTCTTTAAAGTGCAGGTTAGTACTCAATGTAACCTGCGCTTGGTTTACTTCTCGCAATCTATAAACTAACTCTTGGAGATGTAATGTTCAAGCATAACTTGCCGTTAATATTTATACACATTGCACAAACCTATACCAGCTCTTGATCCCTCTCTGGCACTCATAATTCGCTCGTTGCAACTAGCAGTAGTGCCTTAATTATAAAGCGCTTAGAAAGATATTGAGTTCTCTTATGGCACTTTATCAAATTTATCAGTATTATTATTATTAGTTTTAGAAAAATCTCCAAAATTGAATTACACTAAGGCCGAATTTTATCACAGTAGTGCAGGCATATATATATATATATATATATATATCTCTCTCTCTCTCTCTCTCTCTCTCTCTCTCTCTCTCTCTCTCTCTCTCTCTCTCTCTCTCTCTCTCTCTCTCTCTCTCTCTCTCTCTCTCTCTCTCTCTCTCTCTCAGGAAGCGCGATGTTGCGAACTTAAATCCCTGAATGAGTGGCATGGGGATGAGAGGCAATTAGAGCGTAGCAAAGGACGAAGATGCTCGGCAAGACTTCAAAAGACGCACATGGCCGAGAGGGGTTTAAATGAAAGCATTATCGACGATACTGTCCAAAGTGATCACAAATGAAATTCTTCGAAGAAACTACTACATCGCTGAGAAGATTATCTGCTATAGAGCGAAACAATACTTTCCTAGGCAGGATGCGGTGAAATTCAGAAGTCATCAGATTAAACTATTGAGACTTCAAAGAAATTTATATATTTTGCAGATTAAAGAAGTTACACCCGTACGTGCTGGCAACCCGAGAAGGTCCTTACTCATCAAAGAATAGGTATTAAAGGCCGTAAGGGCTGCGTTTGTAAGGGCTTGAATTTTCCTCAAGCTGAGCCTTATTAAATGCCTTTTTAATAAAAAATGTGCCTACAAACCTTTTCATTTATTTCATTCCATTATCTAACACACTAATGCTTTGTGTACCAGCAATCAGTAGAAATCATTCACCATCTACAGGGGTCGGCAACCTGCGGCTCGCGAGCCGTCTGCGGCTCTTTCGATGTCAAGATGTGGCTCTCCAGTTCCATGCGCATGTAATAATAATTATATTTGATTTCAAAACTCATAAAAAATATTATACTGCAAAAAAAACTTTAAAAACTTTAAACAGGATAAAAACACTCAACAGAGAACAGTTAGAGTAGGGGGGTAGAGAGTATACGGACAGCTGACAGCCGCTTGGGCACCAGGCCCAGCTCCACAGCCGTGCTGTGGCCAGCCCCGTGGCGACGGCTCCATGCTTGCCACTCCCGAAATGCCGGCTGTGTTCAGTCTTCAGTAAGTCTTCCTCGGAGCGCGATTCCATGCGTGTTAATTCAATCGCTTGCGAGAAACAACAGTTTTTTCGTTATTTCAAGAAGAAGACAATTTAGAGGCGAATTATCTTCTCAAAGGTATGTAAGGCGAGTGGTGTACCTTCGGACGACCTTACCTTCGGACAGTTTCAATTTTTAAGTAAGTTAGCAATGTGATATATACATGCAAAAAATTCTAGAGAGTAGCATTTTTTAAATTTGGCAACTGTTCTGTTTGTTTAGTTATTGGTGCACTGTGTCTTTAACAGTCGCAGTCACAACTTTTTTCAATCAAAAAGCAAATTTTTTCACTTTTATACTGTACTGTTTATTCTGTTTGTTACATGTTGGTATGATACGTATTATATATGAATATGAACTATATGTGTTGAGCTTTCTAAACATATTGTCTGTTTTTAATATTCATAAACTGAAATTATTTAACAAGTGAAAGTTTCTAAAAATACCCTTTATTATACCTCTGGACACTCATGTTGTTGCTTGGAACGTCCAAAGGTACAACATTATTTTATTAATTTCGCATATCTATTTATTTTTCTACAGTGACGCGAAGTAAACATTTTATAAAAAGAAAAAAATACTTCTATGGATAATTTAAAAAAATTCTTTCGTCCGGAGGTACGCTACTTGTCCATACTTAGCGTTTAACGAGGTTGACTTTTTACTGCTTAGAAATTAACGAAATTAACTGTTTAATTAACGGTTTATTAACGCTGTTTTAGATAGCTAAATGAAATTTTTAAATCTGTTTTTCAGCTCCACCACCAGAATTGCATCTGATAAAAAGAAAAGACGAACTGAAGAAGAAAATCTTTCAGCAAAGGAGACTTCGGTCAAACCTCTGGGATTTGAAAACTAGCCTTGCAGCCTTATTTATCGTCAGCTGCAGTGACCTAGCGCCTTTTTCAGTAGCCCTGCTACAAATAAATTACAGTAATCTAGCCAAGATAGAACGTAGGAGCTGGCTTAATATTTGAAAAGCCACGATGGAAGACAACTCCTAATCATAGATAGCGATCGGACGTGGCGGCTATCTGTCGAAGCAGCCTTCTTAATAAAGCTTTCAAGATTAAGGCAGCTGTCGGAGACGCACCCCAATTCCGAGCACACGGAGATATGGTTGTGCGACACCAAAACCGTATAGCCCAGCCACCGGCATGAGTTTTCCTTCGAGTTGCAGCTCCGTTTTATCGTCGCTTAGTTTGAGAAAATGTCTAACCCCTCTAATCCCATTTCACGCCGTCTGATCTCTCGCTTCTCTTGTCTCTTACCTTCCTATTGCTTCCTATTTCCTATTGCTCCTATCCCCCATCGCTCGCTGGCTAACAAGCTGCAATCATCGCTTTCATCCATTCCAACGCCTCTGTGATCATTTGCTTCCATAACCGCATTCATTTCTTCTAAGCTTCCTCGACCCCTGGCTAGATGGCAACCAATCTTCCCTCATTCACTTTACCCTCTGTTTATTTGTCCCCGATGCGTTTTTATTACATTTGCTCCCTATCTCCTTCTCTTCATTCCTGTGTGACTTTGCCTTTCTCTTAGGTCAGTTTATACTAGGCCTCTCTCAATTTGTGCTCTAAATACTAATGTAGCTCATTAAGGAGCAACAGTGAATAAGGTGTTACAAGCCGTACGTATATATTCGCACGTTAATATTTGGCAATTATTTGCTAATGGCATAGCAATCGATGCCCCTAGGAAGTTTTCAGAAAAAATTCTGAAATGCTTTTCTCGATTTCGCTGTCAGGCAGTGTCCCAGCATGCCCAAGGTACCTCAAAGCAGGCCCCATACTCGCTACCACAATGCCCCTCAACACAGGTTAAGAGCTAGGGTGTTTTGCTGAGACGACCGGTTAGAGTCTGGATTGTGCGAACTGCGTCTATACGTCACCAAGAGTGCGTGTATGGGTCGTGCATAGTGCCTGAGTGCCCAAGTGTATTGTTTACTTCTGAGCCTTTGGTGAGTCGCAGCTTCTCAGCAGCTTAACGGCATTGGCATGCTCAGCCACTGCGATCCCTAGTCGAGCTCACTCAATTCCCAGCAGAGGCTCTGAGGTTTCATTTTTAGACGTGAATGTGGCTCGCGAGTGATGGCAAACATATCTTCTTGCAATACGAGATGTTTCTAAGCGGAGAAGTGCTTATGGAAAGGGTGCACACAGCTTAGACAGCTGTGTCTTCTTTCGACAGCCAGCCTGTCCACTGTGGCTGCTAACACAATTTCAGATGCCACTACTCACTTCGCCTTACAAGCGTTTCAACCTTCTTCTAATGCGTTTTTCCCATCTATCTGAGTAAAACGATAGTACTCTTAAAATTAACCTATATGGCTGCCTTGAGTAGACGTGATGCATGTGCATATAGGTTGAGCCGCGTGCACACTTCATGAAGTAAGAGCACATGGATAGGCAATATTGACCTGCTTTAAGGCCAGCCAACAACTCTCCTAACCTATATCGGTGATGATCCCTGTATTCGAATTCTGGATTAGATTTGGCATGCCAAAGCGTGGTCAATGAGACGGATCAACGTTGAAATAATAGTAATAATAACAATACACTTTATAAACCACCATAGAGAACTCAATCTCTTTCTGGGCGCTTTATGTTTGCTGCAAAGGAAACACGATCAAATGGTGAGTGAAAAAATCATGCTTGACAAATAACACGAATAACGTGGTTAGGAGTGACAGGCTCAGGGTCAGCATGCAAGCTTTGTCAGTGGCTGCATGCACAGTGTCAGCGTGCATAAGCACATAAAGGACGAATCACGGGGACCCAATTAAGGCTGTCATAAATAGGTGAGTTTTCAAATTCTTTTTAAATGTGTTCAAGTCAGGGGATGTCGTCTCGCAAGTCGAGAGTGAGTTCCAGGCTTTGCGAGCATACGAACTAAAGGTGTGGTCTCAAAAAGATTTTGAGGTTTGTATGACGTATATGTAAGCAATTAGTTTCCGAAAAGCGTGTGGTACGATGCTTGGCCTGGTGGGTGAGTATATTAGATAGGTAGGCTGGCGCAAAAGAATGAAGGGACCTACAGGTAAGTGACAAAACCTTGAATTTGATCTGTTGTTTGACTGGCAGCCAGCGCAGGTCGGCAAGAAACTGATGTCATATGGCAACTGCAGAGCTCGAAACAGATAAACTCGATAAGCCTAACTGCAGAGTTTTGCCCTAGCTATAAGCACCTGAATGCACGTGCCGGTAGGCCAGCAAGCAGTGAGCTCCAGACGTCAAGATGGGATGGGAAAATGCATCGGCCAACATATTTGTGGTATCCATATCTAAACCAGCCCGAATTTAGTTATGTTATGTCGCTCAAAGTAGGCAGACTTGATTGCGGAGCTGATGCGGCCGTCTCGTTAAAGGATCCTTTGGAACATGAGGTCTAGATTTCGTGCCGATTCAACAAGACATATGCTGGCAGAGCCAATTTTGAACGTTAGCGTTTCCAATTTCTAAATCACCCTTGGCTTGCCGATAACTAGTAAGTTAGTTTAATCATCACTTAATTTGAGAAAATTTGCTGCAATCCATGTGTTCATGTCATCAATACATGCAGCAAGGGATTTGAGGGTAAACGAGGTTACTCAAAGACTGGGAGGACTCAAAACAAAAGCGCAACTTATTGTCATGCACATAGAATTGAAAGCCTAGATTGTGCTTGGCAATCACATTGACAAGAGGGAGAGAGTAAGCCAAGAAAAACCAACCCTAGAAAGTAGCCCTGAGATACCCTATATTTCAAAGATACCACGGATGATCTATGTCCATTCACATCAATACTCTAGAGTCTCCCACTAAGATAGGACCTGAACCATTGCATAGCAGTGCCCGTGATGCTCAGTCGATCTGAGGATATTTATCCTCTACAGGTCGAAAATCAGAGGGCCCACGCCTCTGAATGGGGCTCCTTAAGAACTCGTTCTGTCATCCACGAGCAAGACCTGTTGCAACTTGCCATTCTGCAGCCTGATGTGCTGAAAAAAAGACCGCAACCACATGAACTGCTAAAATGTGTGCATGCTTCACTCAATGCAATTACCCTTGTGCTGAGCCTCAATCAGTCGTGTCATTATTAATCCTTCTGCAATGCTAGAAAAAGCTCTAGTAATCATAGGAACGGAAGAAAAGGAGAAACGTGTCTTGGTCTCCTAAATTCGATCAGAGAAGGTGCATTTGAACCATTGAGCAGCCCGACATGTCTCTGTAGCTTTCCTGCGGTAGGCTGCCTGTGGTAGGGAGATCTGACCCCGCTGGCTTAGTGCTGCCTAGGTTCATGGCCAAATGCAAGCAGTCGGTCAAGGGCATGGCCTCCGCAATTAAACCCTTAAGGTAGTCTACTGTCTGAGGGCAAGGAGATGACCTCAGGATTAAAGTTTGACTCTAGTATGCAATCGGTGCCTTTTGCAAAAGTGAGACTAGGCATAGTCTCACTCTTGCTGCACGACTGCAAGGTAGTGGCCGTGGCACATGGGCCTTTGAGGCTAGCAGCCGCCGGTGGCTAGCGAGCTGGTACAGCTGCACTAGTTCCTCAGTCAATAGTAACTGCATGAATGCTATATTTTCGAGCTGACTTATGGGAGTCGTTATCTTGTGGCGGTAGGGGGAGCTGCAAGCCTATCGTCTCTCTAATCTCAGCGCCCGGCGCTGCCTGTTTGCAGTAGCAAGGCCGGCTCGAGTCTCATTGTCTCAGTTCGGGAACTATAATTTGCGTCCGACGGTCCGTGACTAGTCAAGCAAAGAATAGCTGAGTCCAGAGGGCTGAGCACGGCTGAGACAGCTGAGTGCACATAATAGCTGGGCTATTTCTGCCCGGTCCGCCGTGCCGCCCGCCATGTCGCGAGCGCCCGGCGCGTCGCTTCCCGCCGAGCGACTGGGCAAGCGGCGCGCCAGGCTGCCGATGGTGACGTGCTAGCGGTTTCTGGCTGGGAGCCGTCGGACGACTGAGCGGTTTATGAGAGCCTGGTTTATGAGTACTGGTGTCGGCGCTGGCTGATTCATTCCCGGCTTGAATAGTTACAGCGTGGCCACTGCATCGTCAGTCAGCGAAGCACAGCTCAAGGTAAGATCGCCTATTTCGGCCGCATACCTGCTCTAGCCATCGCTGGGGCGCAGGGTGGACAGCTTTGCCGCCGGGGTGGGCAGTGCAGTGCTGCACTGCTGTCTTCGAGCGGGCAGTCGGGCAGCAGTTACGCGAATAGGCGTCAATCCCGCTATTGGGCGAGGTGTGCATAATCGGGCCGCTTCCTTAGACGTAAGACAGTGCTCCTGCGATCGTGAATTCCACTGATGTAGCTGTGCCCGGCTGGCGATCCCTGAGCGACAGCTCTGATCAAAAAACAAGGGCACTAAGCAAACTCCGGAATCTGGAATTGTACGTCGATCCTTTGCCGCACCTATTTCTCAGCACTGCACCTGTCTTTCTTCAGGAACGGGTAAGACGATGTGAACTGCTGAGCTGTGTTAGTCATGAGCAGCCGGCTTGTAGCAGGCACTAGGCACTGCAAGGCTTTGATCCTCACTTTGGATCGTGTAGCGGTGTTTCCTGTGAAACCCTCCGGCGACTGCTTTGCATTTTTGTAGCGCTCGTCGCGAAACTCGTACTCTTGCAGTTCGGAAGTATATAAATCAAGCTTTCAGGAAGCGAGGACATCGCTTTAACTGAGACAGGGCCAGCTGCATCACGGTATATCTATGGTGCATCGGAGCTGACCAATTAGTCGAGTTGGAACTACTTTTACGTTTCATCCTTCTAGCAAGTGTGGGCAGCTTGAAGCAGTATGTGTGCAGTTAGAAATACTAGTTAAGAGTTTACAGGAGCTAGCGCTTGCGAAACAATTCTTCCATGGTAACCGTGATCTGGTTCTACCAAATGTGCTCGGCCACCACTGTGCCTCCGGCATTGCAACGAGAGGAACTATCCTACGCCGAGGTATTCAAATGTCGTCAGCCTCGCTAATTACTGTTGTAGAGATTCAAGTACCTCTTGTTGTGCTGCTTCACGCTTAACGTCTGGAATTAGTTGCACATGGAGACTAAGGACAACAACGACCTGACTGCGAAAGCTGCAGAGCTGCTGCCAGCTCGAGATCAAGCTGGCCTAGACCCTGTCATTGTGCTCACCGATGCTAAACCTGTGGACGTCATCGAGCCGCTAGACCTTCGGGTCTTTCCGCGTCCGTCTACCGGGCTTATTGAAGCCGGCGGCACTAGAGGTGAGAGCGTCACGAGCGATGCTGGGGGTCCGCCGCCTCAACTTCGGCCTGATTCGTGTTCTGGCCCTGTGCTTCTGCTCATGACGACTCAGCTGAAGGACAGTCGTCGCCGCCAGTCGCTTAGCCGACTGACGCTCAAGCGGTCAAATTTCTCGAGACGTGAGACGTTCGAGTTTTCTGGCATCCATCACTGGGTCCGGTTGGTTGCCTCGCGGCGGTTACCGACGCCGCCAGTAGTCATTCTGTGAGCATCCCGAACGATTTTGCGGCTCCACTTTTAGAAAACGGTGTCGGTGCGGTTCCGCTTGTGCCGGATCCTGTCTTCAGTGGTGGCGGCGCTGCTCGAGATGATGGAGTAAAAGCACCTCCTCTGCAGCCACTCCCTCAGCCGGCCGCCGTTGAAGTCTGTGAAGACCTTGGTCCAGCTGAGCCGCTGGACCTTCGCATCCTTCCCCGGCTGCGGCAGCCGTAGGCGGCCGTTTCCACGGACGAGGCGATGTAAGTAACCGGCCGCTTTTATTAGCAAGTGGGGCGAGCAAGAGCAATTATTCCAGAAATAGGGATCGCATCGTATCGTGTTTTTGCTTCCTACCATATATTGCTCTTATATGCACCACGCTTATCGTTTGAAAAAGACTTGCATTACTAAGCCCTGAGCTGGAAGCAGTTATGATTCACAGTTTTTAGAGTTTGACCTTGTCTTTGTCTCTATGACAATTCGCTGCATATTCTCGTAAATGTGTCACTGCTCCGAGCTAGAGAGTGTAAAACACAAAGAGAGAGAGAGAGAGTAGCGACAGAGAGAGAGAGAGAGAGAGATTTTGTAAGTGGACTTGTTGGCAATTAATTGTTGTATTTTTCGTGTTTGTGTGCATGTGTGTGTTCGTATGTGTTTGCAGGTGTGGACGCATGTGTGTTTACACGTTTGTGAGAGTTATTGAGCCTATTTTTGAATGACTTGTGGTAGTGGATAGAAAGATGGAGTCCTTTTTTGGCCCTGAGTTGCCTCATTCAACCTTTGAGATCAGTGCACTCAGTCAAATAGTGAGCCGGATGCATCGAGCTTCCAATATCAAGAATGGTTATCGAAGCCTCAAAGCGAACACAGACTGTGTCAAGTCACCATCGGGCTTGGAACCTACGACATTTTGAAAGAGGTTCAGTGACTCAGTAAAGTCCTCAATTACCCCCGGGTAAACCCGTGACTAACTTCAGCTAGGACACCGCCATTGCTAAGTGTTGTAAGTAAGGCTCCTGTTTAAAACTCGCTGACCTCGAGTTTCAGTAGATTAACTAAACCAAGCTTATAGATGAAAAACCTATTCATTTCAACTAGATAACTTAATATCAGTTCTCAAAATCTTCACAGATCCTTATAGGTTGCAGACCCACAGATTCTGTAACTCACTGCTTGCTGCTCTACCGACCTGTGCAATTATGCGCCTACCGCTGGTGCACAACTCTACAGCTAGGTCTCACAGTTGACATAACGTGTCACTTCTTGCCGACCGGCACTTTCTCTCAGTCAAGCGATGCATTGACTTTAAGGTTAGGTCACTCACCTATAGGTTTCTTAATTATTTTGCCCCTGCTTAAACATTAGATTTACTCCACCACCAGGCTAAGTAAGCATCTCGTACTCTCCCAATGTCTGAAACTCACTCCCGACTTGAGTCACGACATCTCCTGACTTGTCCACATTTATAAAAAAAAAGGTAAAAATGCATCTATCTATCACAGCATTAAGTGGGTCGCTGTGATTCGTCTTTTATGTGCTCATTCGTGCTGACACTGTGCATGCTGCCACTAACCGTAATTCATGCTGACCCTGTGAATGTCACCCCTAACCATGTAATGTTCTTGATTATTGAGCATGCTACCACTTACGTAATGGTTTGTTGTTTATTGAGCATCTGACCACTAACAAATCGATCGCGATTACTTAGCAGCAAATAGAAAGTGCCTACAGAGACATTGAGTTCTCCGAATTTGTTATATCATCGTATTGGTTGTATTATTGTATTATTATTGTAGAAATTCTTAGAGCGGCCACCTCGAAAGGATCACCGAAGGCATGCGAAGCATAGGAATGATATAGTTCGATACAAAATCCTCTCGCAGCCGTCTCACTAACACGATCCTGCGGCACGATGTCTTCAACAAAATTGATGGCATTCAGCACGGTTGAGCATTGTGGTCTGAGGCTCTTTCAGCTTGAATATTTTGAATATTAAAACTATTAACACAAAATGAGTTTTTCTGACTTACTTTTAGCCAGCATGACATGGCTTTTCAAAAAAATTTCAGCAATGCAATCAATGTGCTTAAAATACATCCACAATATGTCGACATGATTTCGTTATTCTGTAAATACATGTATGGCCATGAGAGCCCAGGAGGTAGGATGCTCGCTTTTCACGACCGTGGTCGTGAGTTCAAAACCTTTAGTGTGTAATCCTTTATTTTCAATTTGAAGAAGTGGTTGGTTACCTTTAGGCTCTTCTGCCACTATAAAAAATAAGGCTGTTAAATCAGCTAATACTTTAACACATTATGCTGCCTTAGGATGGGCCATTTAACAAACGTGACACACATATATACTATACATATATAATTTACGTCAACGGCACTTAATATCTACAACACTGAATAAAAACCACGACCAAGTACAAATCAACCAACAAACAAGCAAAGGTTGCACGGTCAGTCAAATAATTTGAATCGGTACCTTCGCCTACGTACGAAAGAAAACTTGTCAATTGTAACCATTCATTAGCCACGAAGTGACTCATTCGTCTCACATACCTCAATTTGTTCGTTAAAGCCTTCGATAGTTACGTCAGTGTGAAGATTTGCTAAGGCAATAAATTTGAAAAGCACAACTTTTTGTTTATCTATCGATAGGCGCATGGAATTAATTCGTTTTTCAATTTTTTTTTTGGAGTGCAAGAGATGACTACCATCAAGCAGAGTATGCTCTACTTATTCACCTAAGTTTGATTTGGCTATTCATTTTTCAATGCCACGATTAAAAACACCTGGGTAGCAATATTCATTCATATCAGTTCATATGAAAGGCTTATTCAATGTAAATGCTAAGGAGCTGTGTCAGAGTGAGCTTTCCGACTTACTTGTGCAAAACTGTGGTCGTTCATTCATTTTCGTTAATCGATGCGAGTGCTCATATTCGTGCTTGTCTTTTCAAGTAAATACGTGCATGAATGTTCTCGGTAGGTAACCGGAAATTTATTTGAGATAAAAGACCATTTTTTAGGAAATTTTTTTACTTGTCTCTTTTCTGAACAATGCGTGTAGAAACTATATGCTTAACGCCGATAGCTCATTATGAATGCAGACAGTTTCATTTTTTCTTTTCGGAGTGCGTATCTTAGCCCTTTAAAAATTATGGAATTGGTGCTGAGTAAACTGACTCCGCCAAATTAAGTGATAGAACAGAATCATCAGCTGAAGATCTTCTCGACTTCGACATTTTAAATCAGTTCAAATCAGATCCTCCTCAAAGAATACATAGACCTCCTGCTGGTTGTCGAAACTTACCTATAGAGGAGTTTTCAGCGTTCCTCGCTAAAGTATTTGTGCGTGACAGGCCGTTACTGATTGCAGGGGGCTTTAATAGTCGCATTGACAACCCAAGCAACAGCCAGCTCCACTCATTTCTTGACTGCCTTCGGATTTTGGTTTGATACAACATGTTTATCATACCACTTACTTCTGCGGCCATGTCATAGATCCGGCGATTACTAAGGATTTCTGCCCCACTGACCTTGTGGTGTGCCCGCTGACCGTCTCGGATCATTGTTCGTGATCGTTTACTGCTCCTGCTCCGCTGTAGGTACAGGATAATGTCGAACTTGTCCGCGACTCAACTTAAAAAGCATTGGCCAGTACAAACGTTTTTTTAATCTACGTGATGCAGGTCCTCTAGATTTGCACCCATAATCAACCGACAGCATCGATATCCTCACAGATGCAATTAACATGACACCTTGAAGTGCTCTTGACCAGTTTGCTCCTTCACATACAGACCGTGTACATAGTCGTTAAGATTCATTTCAATTTAGGAAATAACTTACAATACGCCATGTTAAGCTTAGGCTTGAACGTCATTTGAAGAAATTGGGATCTCGTGCAGATCTAGTTGATTTCAAGGACTTCCTACTAGTCAACACCGGGAAACTTGAAAAAGCCAGGGCTTCTTTTTTCACTTGAAAAATGAAGTCCTGCCAGCCAGACCCAAAACAAATTTATAAGAAAATAAACAATTTACTGGCCAATGCTGAAATGTCAGACTTCTCAGATATTAGCGGCTCAGCCAGAACGTTTTCAGCGTTTTTTACAGAAACATTTTGCACGATCTTGCTCCCATAAAGTCCCCTCCAAATGAAGCAATTTCGGAATCGCCTGTGATCTTCCTTAAAAGATTTTCCAAGGTGCCTGCATGCGATGTTGCTACCTTAACCAGGTCTAGCAAAAAAGAGCTCCTCACATAAAGACTATACCACCATCTCTGTGATCTTCACAAGCAGACCAACTTAGCCAAGCCGTACCCGATATTTTAAATGCCTCTCTAGAAAAGTGGCCGTACTCAAGTCCTTCAAATCAGAAATCATTAAAGCGATAATTAAAAATCCTGGATTAGATACAGAGGTGCATGCAAGCTATCACCCAATTTGCCTTCGAGCTGGTTTGGTCTAGTGGTTAAGGCGCTCGCCCCGACCAAGGTCTGACTGAGGTCGTGGGCTCGAGCCCTAAGGCATATGTGAAGCGCCTGAATAGAGATTAAGTTCTCTTGGGGCGCTATATAAATGAATTACATTATTATTATTATTCTTTCTTTTTTGTCCAAGCTTCTTAAAAAAATTGTCACAAAAAAGCTGGTACTGCACGTTGAAATAAAAGAAATGTCAGAAAAATTTCAATCGAGGTTCAAGCGGCAGCACTCTACTGAAACATCTCTCCTCCGTTTTAAAAATGGAATACTACGCAGCAACGATGACGGGAATGTCACTGCCCAGCGCTGCTGGATCTGTTAGCTGCCTTCAACACCATTTATCACGATGTCCTACTTGAACGATCGAGAACGACGATCAATCTGGCAGACGAGGAACTGACGTGGTTTAAATTGTGGTCGTCCAATCGTGTTAAATCCGTGCCATGTGGGGTCAGGTCGCATCCACGACAAAGGTCACCTGTGGAGTCCCCTCAAGGGTCCGTCCTCGGTTCGTTGCTGATCTCCATTTATACACAACCTCTGGGAAAAGTGACTAAGACCCATGGAATAGGATTTATGCTGACGATACTCAGCTGTATCTTTCATTTAACCGTCGGAATCTTGTGTAGCAACTGATAAACTAAATTCTTACCTAGCCGACATTCGATCCTGGATGTCGGAGAATTTCTTGAAACTAAACTACGATAAAACTGAACTGCTGCTCATATATGCTCATACAGCCTTAGCGTGTGGCTGGATTAGAAGGCTTTGTTCTTCTAGTGGGTGATGCTGTTGGGCAAACTCACCAAGAGCTCAAAATTAAGGTGCTGTTTTCAACAACGGCCTAAATATCAAAAGCTTCATTGAGAAGACTGCTTCTATAGATAACTGTCACGTCAGATCCCTGTTTAAGATAAAGAGCTGTCTCCCACGGTTTCTTGCAAAACATTTAACAAGCTTCTTAGTTATTTCTTGGCTATATTATTTTCTTCTTAATTCTCTTTTAGCTGGGCATCCGAAAAAAATCTACTGGGCCACTGCAGATGGTTGTGAATATGGCTGATAGGCTAGTATGCAACTCCTAGAGGTTTGACAACGTAATTCCTCTGCTAAAATATCTAGAACGGCTGTCGGTTGATCAACGAATACAAAGCAAAGTTCTCACGCTGACCCACGAGGCCCGCCATGGCTTGGCTCCTTCGTACCTATCTGAACTGCTGCGCCAGTTTCACCCTTGTTTTGCCCTCACGTCTCGTATGGACAATAAATTAGCTGTTTCATTCCGTAGGTGGAGTTTCTCTGCTTCCATAGTTCTTAAGCAACGACAACTAATCTCCTGCTGCCGACTGTGGCTAATCCTTTTCAGCGGTCCTGAGCTGCTACTTCCATGTCACTCGCTACCTCAGCTGCTCTCCTGACTCTGCTATTCTTCCTAATTTCTCTTTGTTACGTGGGACGAAATCTGTTGGCAACCAAAAGCCGCTTAGGCTATGAGTGGACTGTATAAAACTCTCCTACGTACCACCCACGCATTCTTAAATATAATTATTTTTTATAGTGCCTTAAGAGAACTTAGTCTCTATTTAGGCGCTTCACATATCTCACGGGGCTCGAGCACACGCCCTCAGCCAGACGTTGATTGGGGCGATCACCTTAACCGCTAGGCCAATCTAGCTTTGCAGTTGCTGGCTTTGCAGAGTTAAAGGCAGAGATACATTTTACATTACATTTATATTACATTTACATTACAATTTTCATTCGCCCGCGGAGACTTCTGTTGTCTGCCGCTTCGTTTCGGCCCGTAGCGGCAGTAATGGAGGTCGTGCTTGCTCGTCTGCTCTATATGGTTATGTAGCCACTGTCGTCGTGAGGGCTGAGGCAGAGGTGGGCTACTCGGCTCCGACACTTCGACCGTGGAAATTTTGGTCCGGAAGTTTTGACTGCAAATGTTTGGGCACCAGACATTTCGGTCGATCACGTGTAAATCCATCCTCCATCCATCCATCCATCCATCCTCCATTGCTTTTGGCTGCTCTCCATCAGCCACAGCTGGCTCTACGGGCCCAGACGTAAGAAGCTACTCTAGGTAGCAATACAAACAATTAAGTATCATATATATATATATATATATATATATATATATATATATATATATATATATATATATATATATATATATATATATATATATATATATATATATATATATATATATATATATATATATATATATATATATATATATATATATATATATATATATATATATATATAGAGATTGGGGGAAAAGGTGTTTAGCTTGTATATATGCATTAGCCGGCTGTGCCCCTGTCCTGCCGCAGCCGAGCGTGCTACCCTGGCTTCCCGGTTCAGGAACCGAGGTCTCTGCCTCCGTGCAGCATAGGCGGCAGCTGGTAAGCGTCCTGGCAGCAGCCACTGGCAGCACGCATATATACCTACTGGACTAGTAGCCGAAGTATCGAAGGCGCGGGGCTAAGAATGCGATTCTCCTGAAGCTGCTTAACGATCTAAGTAGCCGGCAAAGAAAACACGGGTGGCTGGTGTCGAAACGCCGATGACGAAGCCCGGGCACCTGAAGAACCCTCTTATCACTCTACAGCCTGGCCAGACCTCAGTCCTGTCGTTATTCGCCAATAAGTAGATAATAAACATTGTACTCTGATCGTGGTGTGACTTTATTGACCAAAAGAAGACGATTGAACCCATAACGAGGTTTATCGTGCTATTATTCGCTGAGTTATGGAGTTTTCTCTAGACCCGGCTCCTTTTGGGGACCCTGGTCCCCGCCCATAGGTTCATATATTTATATATATGTGTGTGTGTGTGTGTGTGTGTGTGTGTGTGTGTGTGTGTGTGTGTGTGTGTGTGTGTGTGTGTGTGTGTGTGTGTGTGTGTGTGTGTGTGTGTGTGTGTGTGTGTGTGTGTGTGTGTATGTGTGTGTGTGTGTGTGTGTGTGTGTGTGTTTGTATGTGTTTGTGCGTCTGTGCACGCGTGCTCAAGCTGGGATGTGTGTGTGTGTGTGTGCATGTATGTGTGTGTGTGTGTGTGTGTGTGTGTGTGTGTGTGTGTGTGTGTGTGTGTTTGTGTATTTCCAGGTTTTGAGAAACAGGGAACTTGATGCATCTGAGATTCTTCTTTACGGCTTCTCAATATCATTTTATTTTCTGATGAGATTTCTGCCTTAACAGTAGTGTCTGTTTCACTTCCTTTGAGAAGTTTCCTCTCAGCTTTACCATACGGTAAAAGCCTTCCGGTGAGAAGGGTTGTTTTCATGGGCAATTAGATTTCAGATTTTCTACACTGGTCAAACCCATTTAGTCCGACTTAAGCAGGAAACTGGCAACTACAACTTACCGGTAGCCGTCTACCCGGATCCACAGAGCTCCAGGGTGCAGCAAAAATCTTGAGAAAAAGGACAAGATCGGCTTCGCTGCGTCCAACTAGTGACACTCAGTGGCTCTCAACCTTCCTAATGCCTCAACCCTTTAATTGTTCTCCATTTTTTGGTGACCCCCGACCATAAAATTACTGTGTGCAAAATGTTGAAATGCGTGTTTACCGACGGTCTTTGGCGACCCTCGTGAAAGGGTTGTTCTACCCCCAAAGGGCTCTGGACCCACAGGTTGAGAACCGCTGCACTAGAGCACAAAACTTGCAGCAGTGACTTACCGGCAGGCGTGCACCCTGATCCGTGGAGCTCATTCCGCGCTTGGCTGTGTAGCCTTTCGAGCAGCGACTCGGCTGCGAGCTCGCTATTCGCTGCCTCGGAGGACGCTTTCTCGAGACCCGCCGAGCTCAGCTGCCGCGAAGTCTGCACCGGTGCCGCTGGCGAGACCGCGGCCTCACTGCGTGTGCCAGCGCCGAACGGTCGCGTCGCGTCCGACGGTCTCAAGGGCCACTCGCTAGCTCCCGGGAAACTACAGGCGGGTGACATCGAGTCTGACCGTCCTACGAGGCCTCCACGATATGACGTCGAGTTGAGTTCCAGCCGCTGAGTTCCAGCCGATAGTAATAAATAAATCCTAGCTGATTAAATAGCCTCTTTTTGAATAGCGACAGAAGAGCCTTTATGGCTATCAACACCGCTTGTGGTGGCGATTAAGAATCGCCCATGGCAGGAATCGAACCCACGACCTCGGGACCGAGGTCGTGAAAGCAACCGCCTTACCCAGTGTGCCATCACGGCTCACCAAGCCGATGACAGCACCACTCGTCGCACAGGCGGTGCCTTCGCTAGGTCGTCATCCTCGGATGAGCAGTGTCAATAGACCTCAAGCATTGATCGCCCTGGCGATGTTCGATCAATCCGAGAGAATCGAGCGTTTGACCAAGACTGTGCAAAAGCGAGCGGGCTATAGCGGAACCGTGGCACTAAAAATGCAGCTTCATTCTAAGTAGATCAAGCGTAGCCAGCCAGCGGGCAAGTAATGTAGTGCTTGCATATTAATTAGCTAATCGATCAGAGACGCTATCAAATTTTTCTAGGCTATTACGATGGTGCTGGCTATTACAGCAAGCACAGTATCGGCATGCATAAATGTATAAAGGTTGAATCACTGGGACCCACTAAATTATATGATAAATACGTGCGTTTATAGTTTCGTTTTAAATGCAGTTAGGTCAGGAGATGTCGTGACGCATTTTAAGAGAGATTTCCAGGCTTTGAGAGCAGACGAACTAAAGGGGCTGGTCTCTAAAGGATTTGAGATTTGTACAAGGTATAGGTAAACAGTTTGATTCCGAAAAGTTGGTGGTTCGTTGCTTAGACTGGTGTTGCAGTAGATCTAATAGGTAGGTGGAGCCAAAGAATAGAGGAACCTAAAAGTGAGTGACAAAAGCTTGAAGTCGATTCGTCGCTTGACTGGGAGCCAGTACAGAACGGCGAGAAGTAGTGTCCGTGGATTTCTTACTCACCTTCAAGCGGGTCTGTATTAGCGCCGGGCACCGAAGCGTTAGCGTCGGCGGACGTTCGTGAAGCGTCGGCTAAGGAGGTGGGCGAGACGCTCGTGAAGAAGGCACACGAGATGCTTGCCGAGCTGTCCGAGGCGAAGACCGAGGAGTGGCAGCAACAGATGGTGGCGCACTTTGTGGTCGCCTTGGTTTCCGAACTGCTGATGGCGGAGACGCGCGAGGGGTCAGCAGAAGACGTGAGCGAGACTCCAGGCGAGGAGGCGCGACAGGTGTACTCCGAGAGACCGAAGTCAATGACGCAATGAGTGGCCGACGGAGCGGTTAAACGCAGTCATACAGGAGCAGAGGATCGAGGCATCTGCCGTCACAGGCGACTCGAGAGGCGAAACCGGCTGCAGTCCAGAAGACAGCGGCCGGCGTTAGGGCGAATACCCGGAAGCCCCGTGCGGTGGCAGAGACTGGTAAAGCATTGGACACTTGTGGCGTGGTGGAAAGCTGTATGGCTCGGCAATGCAGCAAAGCTCGTGCCGTTCATAGCCGGCAAGTTAGCAATGGCCGTGCTTTCCCTTGCCTTCTCCGAGCGGCCGTTATCTAGCCTCGTGCTAGATGAGAAAGCAGTTAAGGACGGCATGTACTTTTATTCAGCTGTTGTAATGCGTTGCTTGCTGTTGTCCCATTTGATCTGACATCAAGAGGGAATGTGGCTATTTGAGATTATGACACTGTTATTGGCTAATGGCCTGTTGTAATTTATGACAGTGGTACGTATATAAGTAAGGGACGGCAAATGCCCGGGGAGTCAAGTCGATTACGCCGGGCGGGCAGCCGCATACTGGCCCGCTGCCGTGTCTGTGCGAATAACTGCCTTTGAGCCCGCTTCGGCATTCTGTGTGGTTTCTCATACCTGCCGCTTGGAGAATGTCAAACAACACAATGCACCTGCTTGTTGGCTGCAGGCTTCCTGGCGTCAAGCGACCCGGAGAGGTGGCCAGCACACGGGTGGCCAGCACACCTTACACGGGTTGACTGCTCCGCAGTTTACTGCAGGCGCGAACGTCGAGCACAGCGGCACCTGCTGCGGGTAGCAAACACTTGCTAACAAGCTCGGCGCCTCGCACAAGCGGCTCTCTGCAGGGGCGCGCAACTCCCGGTGCAGGGGCGCGCAACTCCCGGTGCGTGCCCCGCGTCCGCCGCGGATGCTCCGTAGGCTCGCGAGTGGACAGACCACCGCGTCGGTCGCGGCAGCCGTGCACAACCGCAGAGCTCGACCGTCACCGCTGCTACCACCGCTTCGAGGTCGTCTCTAAAACTAGCCGCGCTTTGAAATGCTGCTGCGGCCGTTTTGCAAGTACGAAGGCGGTGCTGCACTTTACTGACTGGTGGGAAGCGACAGCGGCCATCGCGAGCAGTGGAACTATTGTCTGGTGAATTTTTGGTATTTCTTTCAGTAGGCGGCAGGCGTCAAGATCGACCTTCAAAAATAGAATAAAACCGCCCCAAACTGTTTTATACAGCGAATGGCAAGGTCCCCCCCTACCGCCTCACTCTGCAGTGTCAGACAGCGACTCGGTTTCTGCGGGTTTGCTCAAGGTCACCCACCCTATGCCCGCCTGGCTAGAAGCTATGGGTTGGACTCGCGGGACTGGCAGGTTGACGGTCGCGCAGAACACCGCGGCGTTATACGCGACAGCTGAGGTGTAGGTGAAGGGGCGAGAAGTCGAGCTCGTAAGCATAAAGGCAGAGCTTGAGAATTAGCCGATTGACTTGCTCCGCAGTAGCGGATTCAGACGGAGTGATAATTATAATAATAATAATAATGCACTTGATAAAGCGCACTCAGAGAACTCAATCTCTCTCTAGGCGCTTTACATTTGTGACGCCGCCTATTTTAGGACAACTGGATTGTCACAGCCGCAACGTTCATCGAAGAAAGTGATCCCGCCGCATTCCACCACGTAGCTGACGGAACCGTTCAAAAATGCCGTTTTGTACTCTCGGGATGAGTCAAGCACCCGCGAGAAAAACGTTTGAAAGCAGTCGCCGGTAGGGGGCGCTGGAGGCAGGTAAAATGGCCGCTCGAGGTAGGTGGCTCGACGGGAGAAAGAGCCGACGGAAGCAGCCGAAGGGACGCAGACGAACGAGGCGAAACGTAGCGCAACTGCTTGTCAGAGGTGGGTACGCTAGTGCCGCCTAGGAAGACGCTTGTGCGCATGCATGTACAGGCATCTGTAGCTCTAAACACCGCTCGTACGCTTACCCCGAAACGGTCTTTATGCTCACAGTGTACGCTTCGTCCACGCGATATGTCCTGTGCACGCATACGTATGCTGCAGTTGCGAATGTCTTTGTTTACATGTTTAATTTTTCCTTTCCGTTTACAGACCGTGTGAATTTCTTAGAATTGAATTCAGCTAATAGACATGTACGTGCATACTGTATCAACCTCTATAATTTGGCTGTACAGCTTGAGTCTTGCAAGCGGAAACGGAAGCCGCAAAGAGATTACAACGGTAAACCTTCATGTCTAACTACACAGTCTTTCGAAGGCCCCTGAGCTAGAGGCAATAATATCTCAGAGAGCTCCAAAGGAGTTCAACTTTCAGAACATCCGAAGTAACTGTGTATTTTGCATGCTTGCATTCTGTCATTAGTGCGGTTTGTATTACCAGTGCGATAATACGGCAATGATTAATATCGTGCCAAAAAAGGAAAAAAAGTCCGTCTAATATGCACATTCGTCCGCAGCTGGCACTCTCTTAGTTAAAATTTAACATGCCTTGCTGCGCTGGCTTCCGTACGCGACGGACCTGCATAGACAAACCTGCTCGCGATTCTTCACGAGGGTTCACCATGTAGTTAATGTAAATTTAAAGAGAGCCACCTCGTCAGTACGTTCCGTTTATAAGAATAAATGCTGATTTGCTACCCTTTGCTAAAAATTAAGTTTCTTAAATTTAGATGTATAGCGTTTTAAAAAATTATCTAATAATATTTAAAAATTAGCCACTGTTTTTCCTGCAATGCAGGTTTTTGCTCGTTGGACTAAGAACTCTAGACTTGGCAGTCAGTAGGCAGGCTCACCAACTAGGGTGGAGGGCAAACTCAGGCCCACATTTCAAAGCATATTTGTTGTGGTTTTTTACCGATGCAAACTAACGGACATAAAAACCCGTGGTTTCCGCCCGCCGTTGCGTACCGGCGGCTTTTCGCGGCAATTTAGTGCGAGCAAAAAGGAGCACAGAAAGCACAATATGAGCCTAAATATAACATAAGCCTACCTCTTGCAGACAATGATGAGGAAAAGGAGCAACACGTGAAGCCACTCATGCCACAATCAGCTGAAATACAGCAGAAACGTAGCACGCAACAAAGTCGGTGACAGGCAGAGACTGGAGAGTCCTAGAGACGTCATGCTACCAAAGCTTAACCAGTTTCTGACTTATGAAAAGGCCAAAACATAAAAAGAGCTCGAGGTAAAATTTGAGCATTTCACCTCGAAAGGTGTGACATGGAATCCTTACCCGACACGAGGCCAGGCTTACCAGCTAGGCAGGGCACCAAAGCGAAGGTACAGCTAAGTTTAAACCTTATAGAAGTGAAAGCATAGATTGTGCTTGGCAATCACATCGGCTAAAGAGAGGGTAATGTAATGTAATGTATCGGTAATGTAATGTAATGTATCTCCGTCTGTAACTCAACAAAGTCATAAAGACCATGTGGGTGTTACGCAGGAGAGTTTTGTATAGCGCACTCACAGCCTAAGCGGCTTTCGGTACGCATTCGCTAGCCAACAGACTTTGTCTCACGCAACAAAGAGAAAGTGGAAAGCATAGCAGAGTCAGGAGAGCAGTTGAGGTAGTGAGTAGCATGGAAGTAGCAGCTCAGGACCGCTGGAAAAGATTAGCCATAGTCGGCAGCCGGTGACACAGTTCAGTTAGGTAAGGAGGAGCTAGGCTGTGGCGGGACCAGTGGGTCAACGTAAGAACTTTGCTCTATATCCGCATCAACAATCGGCATCTATCCTAGCTCTTTCAGCAAAAGAGACACGTGGTCAAACCTCTTGGACGTGAAGACTAGCCTTGCAGCCATATTCATAGTCAACTGCAGTGGCCTAGTTGATTTCTTTGGTAGCCCAACCAAGAGGGAATTACAATAATCAAGCCGAGACAGAACTAAAGAGCTAGTTAAACTTTTTGCAAGCCACTGTGGAAGACAGCTCCTAATCTTGGATGGGGATCGGACGTGATGGCTAGCTCTAAAATTAGTCTTCTGAATGAAGCTTTTAAAATTGAGGCAGCTTTCGAAAACGACACCTATATTTCTAGCACGTGGTGATGGTCGTACAACAGCATCACCTATTTGAAGAGCAAAGCCTTTTCATCCAGTCACACGCTTAGGGTGTCCTATGAGCAGTAGTTCAGTTTTATTGTCATTTAGTTTCAAGAAGTTTTCCGACATCCAAAATCTGACATCCAAAATCGAATGTCAGCAATGCAAGCATTCAGTTTCTCAGTTGCTACAGCAGATTCCGATAGTTTTAATGACGAGTTTAGCTGCGTATCGTCAGCATAAAAGTGATATCCTATGTCACGGTACTTAATCACTTTTCCCAGAGGTTGAGTATAAATGGAGAACAGCTAGGGACCGAGTACAGGCCCTTGAGGGACTCCACAGGTGCCTCGTCTCGTGTGTGAGACCTGAACCCGACACTACACGGATTGAACACGATCAGACGAGTATGATTTAAACCACGCCAGTGCTTCGTCTGCCAGACCGATCGTTGTTCTCAATCATTCAAGTAGAACATCATGATCAATGGTGTCGAAGGCCGCAGAGAGATCTAGCGAAGCTAGGGCAGTGACATTCCCGTCGAAATTGCCACGTAGAATGTCACTGATAACACGGAGGAGAGCAGAGTCAGTGGAGTGCCTGTCTCTTGAAGCCTGATTGAAATGCTTCTGAAATTTTATTCCTTTCAATATGTTCAACCAGCGGTTTAGCACTAATTTTTTCAAGAATCTATGACGAGGAAGGAAGAAGGGAAACTGGGCGTTAGTTTGCAATTATTTTTATCTCATTATCTAATCCAGGCTTTTTAAGTACGGGTCTAACGATTGCCAATTTGAAGGAAGTGGGACCACCCCTTTTCCCAAAGAAGCATTAAAAATCTTGGTTATGGCAGGGCTAAGTTGGTCTGCCAGTGAAGACCACAGAGATGAAGGTATAGGGTCTTCAGGAGACGAGTTCTTTTTGCTAGACATTATTAAGGTAGCCACATCGCATTCAGAAACCTCTGTAAACCTTTTAAGGAAGGTCACAGGTTGTGTTACTGCAATTGCTTTATTCGGCGGATGCTTTATGGAGACTCGTATGATTTTATCCGTAAAGAAGTCTGAAAACTTTTCTGCTGAGCCCGTAATATCTGGGTAGTCACACCTCTCCGCTTTGGCCAGTAAATAGTTTACTGTCCTTTAAATCTGTTTAGGGTCCGACTGGCCGGAATTCAGCTTTCGAATGAAAAAGCTCTGGTTTTTTAAGCTTCCTGGTTTAAACTCGAAAGAAGTCTTTGAAATTTACTAGATCTGCATCAGGCCCCGATCGCTAGAAAAGAAGTTCAAGCCTGCGCTTGGCCCGGCACATCTTTACGACTTTTTTGTAAAGTGAAATAAATCTCCACGACTTTGTACGCCGATAGAATGAAAGGGAGCATGCTTGTCAAGAGCACTCCTGTGTTTCATGTTCACAGCATCGGTGAGGGTATCGAGGCAGCCGGCCTATTCTGAATGCAGATCAAGAAGACGAACACCACAAACAGATTTCAAAAACTTGTCCATGTCAATGCTTTGTAAGTTACGTCACTTGACAAGTTCAACGTTACCCTGTACGTACAAGGGAGCAGGAGCAGTGCTAGAGAACGACCTCGGGCGACTCCTAGCTTGGTGTGGACCTTTATTTGATTTCTCCGTAATACCTTCGGGTATTCCGCCGCACTCTTTGCTGTGACTATTAATGATCTGTCTTCGGATATGCTAAACAAAACAGGACCTGCTTAGCATAAGGTGCGATGTCGCCATTAGTCGATATCTAGGTAAGTGAGAACCTTCCTGCGTTCGCACTATCAACAGCTCGGCTATCAAACCTAATACTCGTAAGTTTAAAACACTGAATAATACTTGTTGCGGTAGTGGCCCGCCCGCCGTTGCCCAGTACGTTGTGAAACGTCGTCCGACGGCCGTTAACAAGGTCCAATTCAAATTCGAAGGGCCCCCGTCCGCCGGGCCGGGCCGGGCCGGACGCAAACGGAGGAGAATACGAGCCACTTCATCGCCGTCGCCCAGTTAATGGACAGCCTGTTAAATTCCGCCCACTAAATGTGCGTTTGCTAAAAACCAAGGGGTTACTCATCCGCGATCAGGTGGTCCGGGGGAGAAGCTAGATGCATTTCTGCTTACCGAAACTTGGATGGCGCCTTGTTCCAGTAGCTGTATTTATGAGATCACTCCACCCGGGTTCTCATTCTATCAGTCCGTGGGGTTTTGACAAGGTTGGTGGCTGGGTTGCAATTGTTGTTCGCGAATCGTTTGGCTATAAAATGTGCAGTTTCTCGCATGGGCCATCGTTTGAATCTGTTGCAATCAGGTCTTCATCAAAGACAATGCCTCTCACTGTTGTGATATACCAGCCTTCTTCTGGCAGTCTAAACTTGTTTATGAAGGAGTTTTTAGAGTTCCTCGCTAAAATATTTGTGTGTGACAGGCCGTTACTGATTGTAGGAGACTTCAATATTCACGTTGACAACCCTAGCAACAGCCAGGTTCGCTCATTTCTTGACTGTTTGGAGAATTTGGGTTTTGCTCAACACGTTAATCATAGCACCCACGTCGGTGGCCACATTCTAGATCTCTTGAACGCTAAGGATGTCCTCCCCACGGACCTTGTGGTGTGCCCACTGACTTTCTCAGATCATCGTTCGGTCTCGTTTACTGTTCCTGTTCCCTCGTACGTACAGGGCAATGTCGAATTAGTCTAACGACGTAACTTACAAAGCATTGATTTGGACAAGTTTTTGAAATCTGTTTGTGATGCAGGTCTTTTTGATCTGCATTTAGACTCGACCGGCAGCCTCGATACACTCACTGATGCAAAGAACATGCCACTCAGGAGTGCTCTTAACAAGAATGCTCCCGTTTGTTCTATCCGTTTTCAAAGTCGTGGAGATTCCTTTCAATTTACAAAAAACTCCTAAAGATGAGCCGGGTTAAGCGCAGGCTTGAACGCCGTTACAAGAAATCAGGGTCTGATGGAGATCTAGTCAATTTCAAAGACTTCGTTCGAGTTTACACCCGAAAGCTTAAAAAACCAGGGCTTCTTTTTTCATTAGAAAGCTGAATTCCTGCCAGTCGGACAATCAACAGACTTAAAGGACAGTAAACCATTTACTGGCCAATGCTGTGAGGTCTGACTCCCCAGATATCAAGGGTTCAGCAGAAAAGTTTTCAGCGTTCTTTACTGAAAAAATTGTGCACATTCGTGCCTCCGTTAAGCCCCCTCCGACCAAAGCAATCGCCGTTCCTCTACCTGTGACCTTCCAAAACATGTTCTATGTTTCTGCCTGTGATATGGCTACCTTAATAAGGTCTAGCAAAAAGAGCAAAACCTCCTGAAGACCCTATACCTTCATCTCTGTGGTCTTCACTGGCAGACCAACTTAGTCCTGCCATAACCAAGATTGTAATGCTTCTTTGGGAAAAGGGGTCATCCCCAAGTCCTTCAAATTGGAAATCGTTAAACTCATTCTTAAAAAGCCTGGATCAGATACAGAGGTCCTTGCAAACTATCGCCGTTTCCCTTCTTCCTTTCTTGTCTAAGATTCTTGAAAAAAATTGTTACTAAGCAGCTAGTTGAACGTATTTAAAAGAATGAAATGTCAGAAACACTTCAATCAGGATTTAAGGGGCAGCACTCCACTGAAACTGCTCTCATCCGTGTTAACAATGACATTCATATTCATTTTGTTTGTTTTTCAAGCATGATTTTACTTACTATTCTATTGCGTATCACTTTGCAGCAAATGTAAAGCGCCTAGAAAGAGATTAAGTTCTCTGAGGGCGCTTTATCAAGTGCAATATTATTATTATTATTATATTCTACGTGGCAGCTTTGACGGGAATGTCACTACCCTAGCTCTCCTAGATCTGTCTGCTGCCTTCGACACCATTGACAACGATGTTCTGCTTGAACGATTGAGAACAACGATAGGTCTGGCAGACAAAGCACTGGCGTGGTTTAAATAAAATTTTTCAGGTCGTGTTCAATCCGTGTCGTGTGGTGGTCACGTCTCACACACAAGAAGGGTCACTTGTGGAGTCCCTCAAGGGTGTGTAATTGGTCCCTTGCTGTTCTCCATTTATACACAACCTCTGGGAAAATTGATTAAGGACCATGGAATAGGATATCACTTTTATGCTGACAATACTCAGTTATATTTGTCATTCAAACCGTCAGAATATGCTGCAGCAACTGAAAAATTGAATGCTGGCCTTGCCGATATTTGATCCTGGATGTCGGTAAACTTTTTAAAATAAACGACGATAAAACCGAACTACTGCTCATAGGACCCCCTAAGCCTTTGGCTGGATTAAAAGGCTTTGCTCTTCTAATATGTTATGCTGTTTTGCGACCATCACCACGTGCTCGAAATGTAGGTGTTGTTTTCGACAGCTGCCTCAATTTTAAAAGCTTCATTTAGAAGACTGCTTCTGCAGCTAGCCGTCACATCCGATCTCTATCCAAGATTTGGAGCCGTCTCTCACAGTTGCTTTTAAAAAATGTAACTAGCTCCTTAGTTCTGTATCGGCTTGATCGTTGCGATTCCCTGTTGGCTGGGCTTCCAAAGAAACCTATCAGGCCATTGCAGCTGACTCTGAATATGGCTGGAAGGCAAGTCTTCAAGTCCCAGCGGTTTGTGCACGTGTCTCCTTTGCTAAAAGAGCTAGGATGGATGCCGGTTGAGCAACGGATGCAGAGCAAAGTTCTTACGCTGACCCACAAGGCCCGCAACGGCGTGGCTCCTTCGTACCTAGCTGAACTGCTGCATCAGTTTCAACCTGTTTGCGCCCTCAGGTCCTGTGGTGACGATAAATTAGCTGTCCCATTCCTCAACTTAAAGACCGTTGGCGACAGAACCTTAGCTACGCAGGTCCTGGACTTTGGAACTCGCTTCCACAATTCTTACGTAACGACGACTACTCTCCTACTGCCGACTACGATTCATCTTTTTCAGCGGTCCTGAACTGCTACTTCAATACTACTCACTACCTCAACTGCTCTCCTGACTTTGCTATGATTCCCACTTTCTCTTGGTTGCATGAGACGAAGTCTGTTGACTAGCGAATGTGTACCGAAAGCCGCTTAGGCTGTGAGTGCGCTATACAAAACTCTCCTGCGTAACACCCACGTGGTCTTTATGACTTTGTGGAGTTACAGACGGAGATACATACATAGCAGTAAACAAGACCAAACAATGATCTGAGAGGGTCAGTGGGCACACCACAAGGTCCGTGGGGAGGACATCTTTAGTGATTACGAGATCTAGAATATGGCCATCGACGTGGGTGCTATGATTGACGTGTTGGACCAAACCAAAATTCTCCAAGCAGTCAAGAAATGAGCTGACCTGGCTGTTGATTCGGTTTTTATCGTGAATATGGAAGTCCCTTACAATCAGTAACGGCCTGTCAAACACAAATATTTCAGCGATGAACTCTAAAAACTCCTCCATAAATAAGTTTAGTCAGCAAGAAGGAGGCCGGTATATCACAGCAGTGAGAGGGATAGTCTTTGATGAAGACCTGATTGCAACAGATTCAAACGATGGCCCATGTGAGAAACTGCACATTTAATAGCCAAACGATTCGCGAACAGCACATGCAACCCCGCCACCAACCTTGTCAGAACTCACGGACTGATAGAATGAGAACCAGGTGGAGTGGTCTCAGACATACTGCTATTGGAACAAGGTGTCATCCAAGTTTCGGTACGCAAAGATGCATCTAGCTTCTCCTGAACCACCTAATCGCCGATAAGCAACCCCTTGTTTTTTAGCGAGCGGACATTTAGTAAGCGGAATTTAAGAGGCTGTCAAACAATTTAGCGTTTATCCGGCCCGGCGGACGGGGGCCCTTCGAATTTGGATTGGACCTTAGTAAACGCCGCCGGTCGACGTTTCACAATGTGCTTGGCCACGGCAGGTGAGCTACTACCGTAACGAGTACTATTCAGTGCTTTAAGCTTACGAGTCATAGGTTTGATAGCCGAGCTGTTGATAGCGCGAACGCAGGATGCAGGAAGGTTCTCACTGACCCGCCGAAGAAATCCCGCCGGTAGGTACCGACTAATGGCGACATCACACCTTATCCTAAGAAGGTCCTATTTTGTGTAGCATATCCGAGGACAGCTTTTAAAAATAGTCACAGCGAAGATAAAAGAGGAATACCCGAAGGTATCTCTGAGAAATCAGGTAATGGTCCGCACCACGCTAGGATTCGCCCTAAACCGCTCTCTAGCACGGGCAGGAATATCTAAACAAGCCCGAATTTTAGCAACGTTATATAGCTAAAAGTAGTCAGACTTTATTTCGGGGCTGGTGCAGTCGTCTAACGAAAGGTTAATTTGGAATATAACACCTAGATTGTGTGAAGATTCAACAAGACACATGATGGCAGAGCCCATTTTGGACGTTAGCCTTTCCAATTACTGAACCACCCTTGGCTAGCCCATAACTAGTAAGTTACTTTTCATCAGAATTTAATTTAAGAATTTTGCTGCAATCCATGTGCAGATGACATCAATGCATTCAGCAAGGGAGTTGAAACAATTCGAGATGCATGAAGGCTAGGAGGAATCAAAGCAAAGGTACAAATTATTGTCATCCGCATAGAATCGAAAGCCTAGATTGTGCTTGGCAATCACATTGGCAAGAGGGAGAGTGTAAACCATAAAAAATCACCCCTAGCGCGGACCCTTGAGATACCCTATATTTCAATCATCCCACGGATGACTTATGTCCATTCACATCAAAACTCTAGAGTCTCCCACTAAGATAGGACTTGAACCATTGCATAGCAGTGCCCGTGATGCTCAGTTGACCTGAGAGTATTTATCCTCTAAAGGTCGAATAGCAGAGGGCCCACACCTCTGAATGGGGCTCCTTAAGAACTCGTTCTTACCTCCACAAGCAGGAGCTGTTGCAACTTGCCATTCTGCAGCCTGATGTGCTGGACAAAAAGACCACATGAACTGCTAAAAGATGTGCATTCTTCACTCAATGCAATTACCTTTTCGCTGAGCCTCAATCATTCATGTCATTATTAATCCTTCTGCAATGCTAGCAAAAGCTCCTGTAAGCATAGGAATGGAAGAAATGGAAAAACTTGTCCTAGTCTCCTAGGACCGATTTGAGGAGGTGCATTTTGGACCATTGAGCAGCCTTGTCTCTGAAGCTTTCCTATGATAGGCTGTCTTGGGTAGGGAGATCTGACCCCGCGGGCTTAGTGCTGCCTAGGTTCATGGCCAAATGCAAGCAGTCGGTCAAGGGCATGGCCTCCGCGATTAGACCCTTAAGGTAGTCTACTGTCTGAGGGCAAGGAGCTGACCTCAAGTTCGACTCTAGCATGCAATCGGTGCCATTTACAAGAGTGAGACTGTGCTGCACGACTGCAAGGTAGTGGCCGTGGCACACGGGCCTTTGAGGCTAGCAGCCGCCGGTGGCTAGCGAGCTGGTACAGCTGCACTAGTTCCTCAGTCAATAGTAACTGCATGAATGCTATATTTTCGAGCTGACTGATGGGAGTCGTTATCTTGTGGCGGTAGGGGGAGCTGCAAGCCTATCGTCTCTCTAATCTCAGCGCCCGGCGCTGCCTGTTTGCAGTAGCAAGGCCGGCTCGAGTCTCATTGTCTCAGTTCGGGAACTATAATTTGCGTCCGACGGTCCGTGACTAGTCAAGCAAAGAATAGCTGAGTCCAGAGGGCTGAGCACGGCTGAGACAGCTGAGTGCACATAATAGCTGGGCTATTTCTGCCCGGTCCGCCGTGCCGCCCGCCATGTCGCGAGCGCCCGGCGCGTCGCTTCCCGCCGAGCGACTGGGCAAGCGGCGCGCCAGGCTGCCGACGGTGACGTGCTAGCGGTTTCTGGCTGGGCGCCGTCGGACGACTGAGCGGTTAATGAGAGCCTGGTTTATGAGTACTGGTGTCGGCGCTGGCTGATTCTTTTCCGGCTTGAATAGCTACAGCGTGGCCACTGCATCGTCAGTCAGCGAAGCACAGCTCAAGGTAGGATCGCCTATTTCGGCCGCATAGCGGTGCTAGCCATCGCTGGGGTGTAGGGTGGACAGCTTTGCAGCAGGGGCGGGCAGTGTAGGGCTGCACTGCTGTCTTCGAGCGGGCAGTCGGGCAGCAGTTACACGAAAAGGCGCCAATCCCGCTATTGGGCGAGGTGTGCATAATCGGGCCGCTTCCTTAGACGTAAGACAGTGCTCCTGCGATCGTAAATTCCACTGATGTAGCTGTGCCCGGTTGGCGATCCCTGAGCGACAGCTCTGATCAAAAAACAAGGGCACTAAGCAAACTCCGGAATCTGGAATTGTACGTCGATCCTTTGCCGCACCTATTTCTCAGCACTGCACCTGTCTTTCTTCAGGAACGGGTAAGACGATGTGAACTGCTGAGCTGTGTTAGTCATTACGACCTACTTAGGAATGCAGACATGGGTAGAGTGTCTCTTCTTGTTTTGCTCGATCTTTCGGCAGCTTTTGATACCATCGATCACAAAGTACTTCTAGAGCGCCTCTCATCTCGCCTGGGCATCACTGGCACTGCTCTGCAGTGGTTCAGGTCCTATCTCAGTGGGAGACTCCAGAGTGTTGATGTGAATGGACAAAGATCATCTGAAGTACCTCTAAAATATGGAGTACCTCAGGGCTCTGTGCTAGGTCCGGTCCTTTTCACCGTCTATACTCTCCCTCTCGCTGATGTGATTGCCAAGCACAATCTAGGCTTTCACTTCTATGCGGATGACACTCAGTTGTACCTTTGCTTTGATCCCTCCCAGCCTTCGAGCACCTCAAATTCTCTCAACTCACTTGCTGCATGCATTGATGACATCCGATCATGGATGGCAGCAAATTTTCTAAAACTAAACGATGATAAAACTAACTTACTAGTTATGGGCAAGCCTAGTGTTATTCAGAAATTGGAAAGGCTGACTTTCAAAATTGGCTCTGCCAGCATATCTCCAGTTGCATCAGCTCGAAATCTAGGTGTCATATTCCAAAGCGACCTCTCGTTAGACGACCACATCAGCTCCACAGTCAAATCAGCCTATTTTCAGCTTCATAACATTGCTAAAATTAGGGCTTGTTTAGATAAGGATACCACGTCCAAGTTGGTCCATGCATTCGTGACATCTCGTCTCGACTTCTGCAACTCACTGCTTACTGGCCTACCAGCATGTGCGATCAGGCGATTGCAGCTGGTGCAAAACTCTGCAGCTAGGCTTGTCTGCCGTGAGCGTCGCAGTTGCCACATTACTCCACTTCTCGCCGACCTGCACTGGTTACCAGTCAAGCAACGGATTGACTTCAAGGTTTTGTCGCTCACTTTTAGGTCTCTTCATTCTATGGCTCCAGCCTATCTTTCAGAGATACTACCCCATCAGGCAAAGCATCGTACCACTCGCTTTTCGGAATCCAACAGTCTAGAAATACCTCGTACAAACCTTAAATCCTTTGGAGACCGTGCATTTAGCTCGTATGCTCCCACAGCCTGGAACTCCCTCCCGACCTGCATCAGAACATCCCCTGACCTGACCACATTTAAAAGAAACTTAAAAACATACCTATTTAGGACAGCATTTAGTGGGTCCTTGTGATTCGTCCTCGATGTGCTTATGCGTGCTGACACTGTTCATGCTGCCACTAACCACATTTGCATGCTGACCCAGTGCATGTAACCCCTAACCATGTTATTCATTTTGTTTGTTTTTCAAGCATGATTTTACTTACTATTCTATTGCGTATCACTTTGCAGCAAATGTAAAGCGCCTAGAAAGAGATTAAGTTCTCTGAGGGCGCTTTATCAAGTGCAATATTATTATTATTATTATTATGAGCAGCCGGCTTGTAGTAGGCACTAGGCACTGCAAGGCTTTGACCCTCACTTTGGATCGTGCAGCAGTGTTTCCTGTGAAACCCTCCGGCGACTGCTTTACATCTTGGTAGTTCTCGTCACGAAACTTGTACTCTTGCAGTTTGGAAGTATATAAATCAAGCTTTCAGGAAGCGAGGACATCGCTTTAACTGAGACAGGGCCAGCTGAGTCACGGTATATCTATGGTGCATCGGAGCTGACCAATTAGTCGAGTTGGAACTACTTTTACGTTTCATCCTTCTAGCAAGTGTGGGCAGCTTGAAGCAGTATGTGTGCAGTTAGAAATACTAGTTAAGAGTTTACAGGAGCTAGCGCTTGCGAAACAATTCTTCCATGGTAACCGTGATCTGGTTCTATCAAATGTGCTCGGCGACCACTGTGCCTCCGGCATTGCAACGAGAGGAACTATCCTACGCCGAGGTATTCAAATGTCGTCAGCCTCGCTAATTACTGTTGTAGAGATTCAAGTACCTTTCGTTGAGCGGCTTCACGCTTAGCGTCTGGAATTAGTTGCATATGGAGACTAAGGACAACAACGACCTGACTGCGAAAGCTGCAGAGCTGCTGCCAGCTCGGGATCAAGCTGGCCTAGACCCTGTCATTGTGCTCACCGATGCTAAACCTGTGGACGTCATCGAGCCGCTAGACCTTCGGGTTTTCCCGCGTCCGTCTACCGGGCTTATTGAAGCCGGTGGCACTAGAGGTAAGAGCTTGGCGAGCGATGCTGGGGGTCCGCCGCCTCAACTTCGGCCTGATTCGTGTTCTGGCCCTGTGCTTCTGCTCATGACGACTCAGCTGAAGGACAGTCGCCGCCGCCAGTTGCTTAACCGGCTGACGCTGAAGCGGTCAAATTTCTCGAGACGCCAGACGTTCAAGTTTTCTGGCATCCATCACTGGGTCCGGTTGGTTGCCTCGCGGCGGTTACCGACGCCGCCAGTAGTCATTTTTTGAGCATCCCGAACGATTTTGCGGCTCCACTTTTAGAAAACGGTGTCGGTGCGGTTCCACTGGTACCGGAGCCCGTCTTCAGTGGTGGCGGCGCCGCTCGAGATGATGGAGTGAAAGCACCTCCTCTGCAGCCACTCCCTCAGCCGGCCGCCGTTGAAGTCTGTGAAGACCTTGGTCCAGCTGAGCCGCTGGACCTTCGCATCCTTCCCCGGCTGCGGCAGCCGTAGGCGGCCGTTTCCACGGACGAGGCGATGTAAGTAACCGGCCGCTTTTATTAGCAATTGGGGCGAGCAAGAGCAATTATTCCAGAAATAGGGATCGCATCGTATCGTGTTTTTGCTTCCTACCATATATTGCTCTTATATGCACCACGCTTATCGTTTGAAAAAGACTTGCATTACTAAGCCCTGAGCTGGAAGCAGTTATGATTCAAAGATTTTAGAGTTTGACCTTGTCTTTGTCTCTATGACAATTCGCTGCATATTCTCGTAAATGTGTCGCTGCTCCGAGCTAGAGAGTGTAAAACACAAAGAGAGAGAGAGAGAGTAGCGACAGAGAGAGAGAGAGAGAGAGAGAGAGATTTTGTGAGTGGACTTGTTGGCAATTAATTGTTGTATTTTTCGTGTTTGTGTGCATGTGTGTGTTCGTGTCAAGTCACCATCGGGCTTGGAACCTACGACATTTTGGCCCCTGCGATTCTTCCTTTACGTGCTTATTCTTGCTGACACTGTGCATGCTGCCACTAACCATAATTTATGCTGACCCTGTTAATGTCACCCCTAACCATGTAATGTTTCTTGATTATTGAGATGCTACCACTTACGCAACGGTGTGCTGTTTATTGAGCATCCGATCACTAACCAATCGATCACGCTTACTTGAAAGCAAATAGGAAGTGCCTACAAAGCCATTGAGTTCTCTGAGGGTGCTATATCAATGTATTGTTTGTATTATCGTTATAGAAACTAGTGAATTTTTGGATCGGCTACAGCCTCGTCGAAAGGATCACCGAAAGCATGTGAAGCATTCGAATGACGTAATCGAGCCTCATCCTCTCACAGCCGTCTCACTCGTACGATCCAACCAACTGCACGATGTCTGCGACAAAATCGATCGCATTCAGCACGGTTGAGCCTTTTGGTATTAGGCTCTATGAGCTTTAAATGTTTGAATAATAAAACTATAAATCCAAAACAAGAGTTTTACTGACTTACTTTTAGCCAGTATGACATGGCTTTTCAAAAAAGTTATGCAAATCCATTAATGTGTTTAAAGTATATCAACGTGTCGATGCGATTTTGTTATTCTGTACGTACATGCATGGCCATGTACCTCCGTCTGTAACTGAGAGCCCAGGAAGTAGGATGCTCGCTCTTCATGACCATGGTCGTGAGTTCAAAACTTTTAGTGACCAATCCTTTATTGCCAACTTGAAGAAGTGGTGGTAACCTTTAGGCTCTTCTGCCACTATAAAAAATAAGGCTGTTAAATCAGCTTATACTATAACACATTATGCTGCCTTAGGATGGGCTATTTAACAAACGTGACACACATATATACTATACGTATATAATTTGCGTACATGGCACTTAATATCTACAACGCTAAATAAAGACGACGAGCAAGTACAAATCAACAAACAGACAAGCAAAAGTTGCACGGTCAGTCAAATAATTTGAATCTGTACCTTCGTCTGCGTATGACTGAAAATTTGTCAATAGTAGTCATTCATTAGCCACGAAGTGACTTATTCGTCTCAAATACCCCATTTTGTTCTTTAAAGCCTTGGATAGTTACGTCAGTGCGAAGATATGCTATTATGATAAATTTGTAAAGCACAACTTCTCGTTTAGCTATGAATGGGCGCCTGGAATGAATTCGTTTTTCAATTTTCTTGAAGTGCGAGAGATGACTAGTATCAAGCAGAGTATGCTCTACTTATTCACCCAGGTTTGATTTGCCTATTCATTTTTCAATGCCGCGATTCAAAACACCTGGGTAGCAATATTCATTCATATGAATTCATGTGTAAGGCTTATTCAGTGTGTTTCATGCATTATCAGTTTTTTCGAAAAGGTATGCTGCGAAAGAAAACTTATAATGATAGCATAGAGAATCGGTGTATGCGTTTCCATGGTGCTGCTGCCTAATAATAATAATAATATTGCACTTGATAAAGCGCCGTCAGAGAACTTAATCTCTTTCTAGGCGCTTTACATTTGCTGCAAAGTGATATGCAATAGAATAGTAAGTGAATAATGCTTGAAAAACAAACAAAATGAATAAATAGTTAATAAGTAGTTCGTGGAGGAGCGTGCTTGAATTTCATTATTGGACTCGATCATCTTAAAATTGCTCTGACGACGGCGGTTCTTCCAGGGGCGTCCCTAGGATATTGTGCGCCCGGGTAAGAACTACACGCCTGCACTCAGAATGAGACAGCCATTTTGGGGCCACCTAGCGCCCCTGTCTGCATGCCGCTGATCCAGAGCCCGTGGACATACGCCCCTTGCCCTCTTCAGAACGCCTCTGAGTTCGTCAAAACGTGGACTACAAAAGCATCAGTTTTAGTTTGCTTTGTGATGGAGCTAAACTCAGTCGCATTAGTTAATTAATACTAAACTGTGCAAGAATATCTGAACTAGCTCATGCTTTGGTTTTCGGGAAACTGAGGCACGCTGTGGCTACAGTGCAGCGACGTGCCATGCCGTGCTTTGCAGAACCTCCTATCTCTGTCTCTGAAAGGCGTAGCTAGGCCTATCTTTTATTGGGATTCCGTGGAGTTCCCGCGAATCGTCATTACACTATCCACTAGCAATGCGAGCACACTTTCTCTTCATAGCGACCTGACTTAAGTATAGAGACTAGACGTGCAGGCGCCGGTCGTTCGGACATAACGAGCTGGTCCTTCTTTTTAGGAGTCAGTTTACAATTATGCTTAGGTTTTCTCATTATGCTGTCTCATTTAGCGATGGCTGGGACTGGGCCCAAGTTGGTCATCTTTCAGATACCACAACTGTGTCGTCAGACCTGCACAGGAATAAGCAACATACTTAAGTGTACGATGTCATTGCTTATGAGTGTGTCTGCATGAGCTTTCCGATGTACTTATGCAAAACTGTGGTCATTCATTCATTTTCGTCAATCGATGCGCGTGCTTGTGCGCGTGTTTGTCTTTTCGTGACTATACGTGTGTGAATGTTCTGGGTAGGTAACCGGAAATTTATTCGAGATAAAATATCTTTCTCATAAAAGATGTCGTGTTTTACTTGTCTCTTTTCTTAACAAGGTGTGTAGAAATTATATGCTTAACTCAAATAGTTCTTCCTAATAATGAAGACAATTTCATTTTTCTTTTTGGAGTGCCGATCCTGGCCCTCTAAAAATTTTGGAATTGGTGATAAGCGCATTGAATCCACCACACTAAGCAATATGACAGAATGATCAACATAAGATCATCTCGATTTTGACATCGTGAATCAGTACAAATAAGATCTTCGTCAAAGACAGAGCCTTTAACTGTTGTAATATACAGACCTCCTGCTGGTTGTCTAAACTTGCTTATAGAGGAGTTTTCAGAGTTCCTCAATAAATTATGTGTGTGTGACAAGCCGTTACTGATTGCACGAGACTTCAATATTCACGCGGACAACCCAAGCAACAGCCTGGTCCACTCATTGCTTGACTGCCTTCAGATTTTGGTTTGCAACCACACGTTAATCATACCACTCCCCTCTGCTGCCATATCCTAGATCACTAAGGATTTCTGCCCCACTGACCTTGTGGTGTGCCCGTTGACCCTCTCGGATCATTATTCGTGATCGTTTACTGCTCCTGCTCCGCTGTAGGTACAGGATAATATCAAATTTTTCCGCTACTCAACTTGAAAAGCATTGGCCAGTACAAACGTTTTTTTAATCTACGAGATGCAGGTCCTCTAGATTTGCACCCATAATCGACCGACAGCATCGATATCCTCACAGGTGCAGTGAACATGACACCTTGGAGTGCTCTTGACCAGTATGCTTCTTCACATTCGGTCTGTGTACATAGCCGTGAAGATTCATTTCAGATTCAGTTTAAGAAAAAACTTACGGTGCGCCGTGTTAAGCGTAGGCTTGAACGTCAGTTGAAGAAATTGGGATCTCGTGCAGATCTAGTCGATTTCAAGGACTTCCTACTAGTCAACACCCGGAAACTTAAAAAAGCCAGGGCTTCTTTTTTCACTCGAAAACTGAAGTCCTGCCAGCCAGACCCAAAACAGATTTATAATACAAATAATTTACTGGCCAATGCTGAAATGTCTGACTCCCCAGGTATTAACGGCTCAGCGGAAAATTTTTCACCCTTCTTTACCGAAACATTTTGCACGTTCATGCCTCCATAAAGTCCCCTCCAAATGAAGCAATTTCGGAATCGCATCCTGTGATCTTCCTTAAAAGATTTTTCTAGGTGCCTGCATGCAATTTTGCTACCTTAACAAGGTCTAGCAAAAAAGAGCTCCTCACATAAAGACTCTATACCACCATCTCTGTGGTCTTCACCGGCAAACCAACTTAGCCAAGCCGTAAAAGATATTTTAAATGCCTCTCTGGAAAAAAAGGGGTCGTACTCAAGTCCGTCAAATCGGAAATCGTTGAACCGATAATTTAATTAAAAAGTCAGGGTTAGATACAGAGGTGCATGCAAGCTATCACCCAGTTTGCCTTCTTTCTTTTTTGTCAAAGATTCTTGAAAAATGTATCGCTAAAAAGCTGGTAGTGAACATTTAAATGAAAGAAACGTCAGAAGAACTTAAATCGAGGTTCAAGCGGCAGCACCCTACTGAAACGTCTCTCCTCCGTTTTAAAAATAACAGTGTAACAGCGATGACGGGAATGTCACAGCCCAGCGCTGCTAGATCTACTAGCTGCCTTCAACACCATTTATCACGATGTCCTACTTGAACGATCGAGAACGACGATCAATCTGGCAGACGAGGAACTGACGTGGTTTAAATTGTGATTGCCCAATCGTGTTTAATCCGTGCCATGTGGGGTCAGGTCGCATCCACGACACCAGTCACCTGTGGAGTCCCCTCAAGGGTCCGTCCTCGGTTCGTTGCTGATCTCCATTTATACACAACCTCTGGGAAAAGTGACTAAGACCCATGGAATAGGATTTATGCTGACGATACTCAGCTGTATCTTTCATTCAACCGTCGGAATCTTGTGCAGCAACTGATAAACTAAATTCTTACCCAGCCGACATTCGATCCTGGATGTGGAGAATTTCTTGAAACTAAACTACGATAAAACTGAACTGCTACTCGTATCACAGCCTTTGCTTCTGGCTGGATTAGAAAGCTTTGTTCTTCTAGTAGGTGATGTTTTGTACGAACTCACCGCGTGCTCGAAATTAAGGTTTTGTTTTTGACAGCGGCCTAAACTTTAAAAGATTCATTGAGACGACTGCTTCTGCAGCTAGCCATCAAGTCAGATCCCGTCTAAGATTAGGAGCTGTCTTCTACAGTGGCTTACCAAAAATTTTAACAAGCTTCTTGGTTTGCAACGACAACTACTCTCCTACTGCCGACTATGGCACATCCTTTTCAGCGGTCTTGAGCCGCTACTTCCATGCTACTCACTACCTCGACTGCTCCCCTGACTCTGCTATGCTTCCCACTTTCTCTTTATTGCGTGAGACGAAATCTGTTGGCTAGCGAATGCGTACCGAAAGCCGCTTAGGCTGTGAGTGCACTATACAAACTCTCCTGCTTAAAATCCACATGGTCTTTATGACTTAGTGGAGTTACAAACGGAGATGCATTACATTAGTTCTGTCTAGCTGTATTATTTTCTTTTTAATTCATCTTTTAGCTGGGGAACCGAAAAAAATCAACTAGGCCACTGCAGATGATTGTGAACATGGCTTCTAGGCTAGTTTTTACCTAGCTAAACTGCTGCACCAGTTCCAGCCTCCTCGTGCCCTCACGTCCTGTATGGACAATAAATTAGCTGCTCGGTTCCTCCGCTTAAAGACAATTGACGACAGAAGCTTTTTTAGCCTTAGAAGCAGATCCTAGACTGTGGAGCTCGCTTTCACAGTTCTTACACAACGACGAATACTCTCCTGCTACCGACTATTACTCATCTTTTTCAGCGGTCCTGTGCTGCTACTTCCATGCTACTCGCTACCTCAACTGCTCACCTGACTCCGATATGCTTCCCAGTTTCTCTTTGTTGTGTGAGATGAAGTCTGTGGGAAACCGAATGCATACCGAAAGACGCTAAGGCTGTGAGTGGGCTGTACAAAACTCTCCAGTGTAGTCTTAAAAAAATATAATTCCTTTGTATAGCGCCACAAGAGAACTTAATCTCTATTCAGGCACTTAACATATGCCACGGGGCTCAAGCCCTCACTCTCAGCCAGACCTTGATCGGGGTGAGCACCACAACGGCTGGACCAAACCAGCTTGGCACTTCGTGGCTTTGTGGAGTTAAAGATGGAGATACATTTTACATTACATTGCATTCTCCCGGCGGATGCTTCTGTTGCCTACCTATTTGTTTTACCTCGTAGCGGAAGTAGTGGAGGCCTCGCCTGCGCGTCTGTTACTTACGGTTATGCAGCCACTGTCGTCGTGAGGGCTGGGTCAGAGGAGGGGCGCTCGGTTCCGACGCTTCGACCGTGGGCATTTTGGTCCGGAAGTTTCTATTCCAAACGTTTGGGCTGCTGTCGAAGTCTTGAAGTGTACACGTCTAATTTACGATTAAGTCTTGAAGTTTATATGTATATATGTATATGTATATATATATATATATATATATATATTATCGAGAAAAATACGTTTAACTAGTATATATACATTAGCCGGCGGTGCCCTGTCCTGCCGAGGTCGAGCGTGCTACCTGGGCTTCCTGGTTCAGGAACCGAGGTCTCCGCCTCCGTGCAGCATAGAGGCAGCTGGTAAGCGTCCCAGGGTATGTCCGACTCCTGGCAGCAGCCACTGGCAGCATGTATATATACCTAGTGGACTAGTAGCCGAAGTATCGGAGGCGCGAGGCTAAAAATACGATCCTCCTGAAGCTGCTTAACGATCTAAGTAGCCGGCAAAGAAAACACGGGCGGTTGGTGTCGAAACACCGATGACGAATCCCGAGCACCCGAGGAGCCCCCCACAGGCGTGGCCAGACCTCACTCCTGCTGTTCTTCGCCAACAAGGAGAGAATAAAAATTGACTTTTGATCGTGGTATGGATTTATTGACCGAAAGAAGATAAAAACGAAGTATATCGGACTATTATTCGCGGAGTTATAGAGTTTTTGCTAGACCCGGCTCCTTTTGTGACCCTGTTCCCCGCCGATAGGTTGACACACACACACACACACACACACACACACACACACACACACACACACACACACACACACACACACGTATATATATATGTGTGTGTGTGTGTGTGTGTGTGTGTGTGTGTGTGTGTGTGTGTGTGTGTGTGTGTGTGTGTGTGTGTGTGTGTGTGTGTGTGTGTGTGTGTGTGTGTGTGTGTGTGTGTGTGTGTGTGTGTGTGTGTGTGTGCGTTAGTGTATGCATGTTCGTATGCGTGTGTGTAATGCCAGGCATTGAGAAACAGAGAACTTGATGCAGCTGTGATCCCTCTTTACGACTTCTCAATATCATTTTATTTCCTGATAAGATTTGTGCCTTAACATTAGTGTCTATTCCACTTCCTTTGAGAAGTTTCCTCTAGGTTTATTTCGTATGGTGAATACCTGCTGGTGATATGGGCTGTTTTCGCAGGCAATTAGTTTTTCAGATTTCCTACGCTGGCCAAACCCATTTTCCAATTCAAATGAATTTTAGGTGGAATTTTGGGTTGACTTAGGGAAGCGTATTCAACCTAATCAATATTACGACTGTTTTGAAGGAGGGTAGACCAGCCAGGACCTGCTAACTTCATGCTCATTAGCCAGTTGCCTATTGAAACAGGCTGTGCTCATGGCTCGACCACCATTTCCAGAGAATGGACCTTCTTTGTTTCGAAAAAGGCTCAATTCCCTTAGTACTAGTTCAGTTTGAAGTTGCTGCCGAATGACAAGCAAGAAATAAGTCTCTTCTTTATGTGACTCCAGCCTATTTATCAGATCTACTCCCCCACCTGGCTAATAAATAAATAATAATAAATACTAGCTGATTAAACAGCCTCTTTTTGTATAGCGACAGAAGAGGCTATCACCACCGCTTGCAGTAGCGATAAAGGATCGCCCACTGCAGGATTCGAACCCACGACCTCGGGGCCGAGATCGTGAAAAGCAACCACCTTACCTAGTGAGCCATTACGGCTCACTATGCTGGCTAAGCATCGTACCATCCGCTTTTTGGAATCTAATTGTTTGCCCATACCTCGTACAAATCTCAAATCCTTTGGAGACCATTCCTTTTGTTCGTATGCTCCCAAAGCCTGGAACTCACTCCTTACTTGCGTCATGACATCTCCTGACTTCTCCACATTTAAAAAGAAACTAAGCACGCGTCTGTTTATCGCAGCATTTAGTGGGTCCCTGTGATTTTTTATGTGCTTATGCGTGCTGACACTGTGCATACTGCCACTCACCATACTTGCTTTCTGATTCTGGGCATGTAACCCCTAACCATGTTTTTCTAGTTGTTTATTGAGCATGCTTCCTCTCACCAGTTGATTTTGCTTCATTTGCGATAAATGTAAAGTGCCTAGAAAGAGATTGAGTTCTCTGATGGCGCTATATCTATTTTTTTGTTATTATTAATATCATAACATCTTAACTCCTAAAATATTAAATGGCATTGACTTTTGTATCACTCAGCAGTAGGTTATTAGATAACTAATTCCTAGCTCTCATAATATAGGAATCTCGAATAATCAATATCTGTACAGCCTTAACCTGGCTGATTCAGCATGCTGCTATTTTACAGCGGTATATGGAAAGTATAGCAGATTAGATAATGCAAGTGTGATATATTCAGGTCTTGGTGGTTCTATTATTTAATAAGTGGCCAGTGAAAACTAACCACATCAGTATTAATCCAGCGTCGTGAGTTAAATTCTGCTGCTGGCTGGCGCTTTGCTTCTAAGATGACATACATCTAAGGTTAACTTTCAATGAATAGACGAAACGAATATCTGCATATCTGAGTTTGCATTAGCTCCTACGACCAACCTTTAGCCCTATGCCAGGCGCATTGTTCGCCATCAATGCAGATTCACAGACGGTTCGTACACGATCAAGCCATGCCGCTGCGCATGCGGCTTTTTGCATCAGAGTCTCAAGCTACTTCTCTGCTCCTCGTGCGCTTCTTTGCTCCTCGAGCTACTTCTCTGCTCCTCGTGCTGATAATAAAAATATTAATAATACACTTGATAAAGCGCCCTCAGAGAACTTAATCTCTTTCTAGGTGCTTTACATTTGCTGCAAAGGGAAATGCAATTGAATGGTAAGTAAAATCATGCTTGAAAAACAAACAAAATGAAAAATACGGTTAAGGTGACATGCACAGGGTCAGCATGCAAATGTGGTTAGTGGCAGCATGCACAGTGTCAGCACGCATAAGTACATGAAAGATGAATCACAGGGACCCACTATATGCTGTCCTAAATAGGTGTGTTCCTAAGTTCCTTTTAAATGTGGTCAAGTCAGGGGATGTTCTGACGCAGGTCGGGAGGGAGTTCCAGGCTTTGGGAGCATACGAACTAAATGCACGGTCTCCAAAGGATTTAAGGTTTGTACGAGGTATTTGTAGACTTTTGAATTCCGAAAAGCAGGTGGTACGATGTTTGGCCTGGTGGGGTAGTATATCTGAGAGATAGGCTGGAGCCATAGAATGAAGGGACCTAAAAGTGAGCGACAAAACCTTGAAGTTAATCCGTTGCTTGACTTGTTAATCCGTTGCTTGACTGGTAGCCAGTGCAGGTCGGCGAGAAGTGGAGTAATGTGGCAACTGCGATGCTCACGACAGACAAGCCGAGCTGCAGAGTTTTGCACCAGCTGCAATCACCTGATCGCACATGCTGGTAGGCCAGTAAGCAGTGAGTTGCAGAAGTCGAGACAGGATGTAACGAATGCATGGACCAACTTGTACCTGGTATCCTTATCTAAACAAGCCCGAATTTTAGCAATGTTATGGAGATGAAAATAGGCAGATTTGACTGTGGAGCTGATATGGTCGTCTAACGAGAGGTCGCTTTGGAATTTGACACCTAGATTTCGAGCTGATGCAACAGGAGATATGCTGGAAGAGCCAATTTTGAGAGTCAGCCTTTCCAATCTCCGAATCACACTGGGTTTGCCCATAACTAGTAAGTTAGTTTTATCCTCGTTTAGTTTTAGAAAATTTGCTGCCATCCATGTGTGGATGTCATCAATACATGCAGCAAGAGAGTTGAGAGAGTTTGAGGTGCTCGAAGGCTGGGAGGGATCAAAGCAAAGGTACAACTGAGTGTCATCCACATAGAAGTGAAAGCCTAGATTGTGCTTGGCAATCACATCAGCAAGAGGGAGAGTATAAACCGTGAAAAGAACCGGACCTAGCACGGAGCCCTGAGGTACTCCATATTTCAGAGGTACTTCAGATGATCTTTGTCCATTCACGTCGATACTCTGGAGTCTCCCACTGAGATAGGACCTGAACCACTGCAGAGCAGTGCAAGTGCTGCCCAGGCGAGATCAGAGGAGCTCTAGAAGAACTTTGTGATCGATGGTATCAAAAGCTGCCGAAAGATCGAGCGAAACAAGCAGGGACACTCTACCCATGTCTGCATTCCTAAGTAGGTCGTTGTATACCCTAAGCAATGCTGACACTGTGGAGTGATTAGCTCTAAAGCCAGACTGAAACTTACTAGCAAGGTGTGAGGTTTCGATATATGAGTTTAGCTGGTCTGCCACGACCCGTTCCACTTTTCTGCTCCTCGTGTGCTTCTCTGCTCCTCGTGTGCTTCTCAGCTCCTCGAGCTATTTCTCTGCTCCTCGAGCTACTTCTCTGCTCCTCGTGCTACTTCTCTGCTCCTCGAGCTACTTCTCTGCTCCTCGTGCTACTTCTCTGCTCCTCGAGCTATTTCTCTGCTCCTCGAGCTACCTCTCTGCTCCTCGAGCTACTTCTCTGCTCCTCGAGCTACTTCTCTGCTCCTCGTGCTACTTCTCTGCTCCTCGTGCTACTTCTCTGCTCCTCGAGCTACTTCTCTGCTCCTCGTGCTACTTCTCTGCTCCTCGAGCTACTTCTCTGCTCCTCGTGTGCTTCTCTGCTCCTCGTGTGCTTCTCTGCTCCTCGAGCTACTTCTCTTCTCCTCGTGCGACCTCTCGGCAGTCGACGGCCCCCCGCCCGCCCTCCCCCCGTGGACCGTTTGACCACCAGCCATGCTTCGTAGCGTTCGCTGTGACTCGGCGGTTGAATCTAGGAAAGGCATCTTAGAAAGCCGATACAATGCATCACATGTTGTCTTGAACAGAGTCGAATTTAAAATAGCTGCGACTACACCAGCAGCGAAACGAAAATTATCACTCTCGAGCAGACTAAGAGTCGGAACGATGCATCCGGGAGAGCATGAGAGGTAATATTAATAATAATAATTCACTTGATAAAGCGCCCTCAGAGAACTCAATCTCTCTCTAGGCGCTATACATTTGCTGTAAAGTGAAATGCAATTGAATGGTAATTAAAATCATGCTTGAAAAACAAACAAAATGAATAAGATGGTTAGGGGTGACATGCACAGGGTCAGCATGCAAATGTGGTTAGTGGCAGCATGCACAGTGTCAGCACGCATAAGCACATCAAAGACGAATCACGGGGACCCACTATATGCTGTCCTAAATAAGTGTGTTTTTAGGTTCCTTTTAAATGTGGTCAGGTCAGGGGATGTGTTGACGCAGGTCGGGAGGGAGTTCCAGGCTTTGGGAGCATATGAACTAAATGCACGGTCTCCAAAGGATTTAAGGTTTGTATGAGGTATTTCTAGACTGTTGGATTCCGAGAAGCGGGTGGTACGATGCTTGGCCTGATGGGGTAGTATATCTGACAGATAGGCTGGAGCCATAGAATGAAGGGACCTAAAAGTGAGCGACAAAACCTTGAAGTCAATCCGTTGCTTGACTGGTAGCCAGTGCAGGTCGGCGAGAAGTGGAGTAACGTCGCAACTGCGACGCTCACGACAGACAAGCCGAGCTGCAGAGTTCTTCACAAGCTGCAATCGCCTGATCGCACATGCTGGTAGGCCAGTAAGCAGTGAGTTGCAGAAGTCGAGACGGGATGTCACAAATGCATGAACTAACTTGGACGTGGTATCTTTATCTAAACAAGCCCGAATTTTAGCAATGTTATGAAGCTGAGAATAGGCGGGTTTGACTGTGGAGCTGATATGGTCGTCTAACGAGAGGTCGCTTTGGAATATGACACCTAGATTCCGAGCTGATTCGACAGGAGATATGCTGGCAGAGCCAATTTTGAGAGTCAGCTTTTCCAATCTCTGGATCACACTGGGTTTGCCCATAACTAGTAAGTTAGTTTTATCCTCGTTAAGTTTTAGAAAATTTGCTGCCATCCATGTGTGGATGTCATCAATGCATGCAGCTAGTGAGTTGAGAGAATTTGAGGTGCTCGAAGGCTGGGAGGGGTCAAAGCAAAGGTACAACTGAGTGTCATAGAGAGGTGCCTCGTATTTCTTTTCAGCTCACTTCAGGCAGCTTTATGCTGCCCCCTGAGGTTATTTGTCCCGCATTCGATTGGCGCCAGAGCTTCGCAAACCATTTCATCCACAGACTTTGGGTGAAGTAGCCGAAATGCACTGCTACTGGGTCTTGGCCTTGGGCCGAGGCGATCGAACTTTACGAGCCTCGCTGTGGGTTCGAGTGGTGCAGCAGGCGATTCCTTGCTAACCACTTAAAGCTGGAGTGATAGTCACTCTGTCTCTTCTAACGCTACATAAATGAGGCTTTTGAATCAGTCGAAATTTTCTTTTTCACTCCTATACTACGGTAACTGCAATGGAAACGAGAATTGGCGGCTGGAGACGCAGGGGCGTACCTAGTAAATTAAATCGCCCCTGCTGCTAAGCGACTTGGCGTACTCGCAGCGACATTTTCGGCGGTTTTTAGATACGTTTGAGTGCGCGAACTGTAGCCTTTACTGTATTGAAAAAGACAAATTGGAGTGCACAGCTCGTCTCAAAAAAGGGCAAGCGCTTGCATGCTGTATTTTTATGCATCAAATCCTAAGAACGGCAGCAGGTATGCACCTCGCATTGTAGGCGTGTTATCGCAATCACATGGTTCCGCCCCCCCCCCCCGTGCCGACGTTCCATCCGCCCAACGGGCTCGCTCCTTGCCGGCACGTGACGTGTTCCTTACCACGCGAAGTTCACTTTCTGCTTGTGCGTCAGCCTGCACGCACGCTCTCCACTCTCTTCTCTCTTACCAACACGTGCTTGGGAGCGGCACGCACGACGGCCACTACGCCAGTATGTACGCTCGTTCGCTGGCATTGCTTACGATACTTACGATACATTGCTTACGATACGACACAGCCGCCATCGACAACGCATTAACTCGCTTGTGGGGGCTCCGCTCTTCGTCGTGCCGCCATCTCGCACCCACGAGCCCACGAGCAGCAATACATATAAATCGACGTCAGTTGGCAATTCACCATTTGGTTTTGCAATTGGTTGTGCGAGTAGATAGTAAAGGAAATCGCTTTGCTTAGCCAAAACCTTGACCTCAAGAAGTTGCATCCAAGAACTATGAGGTGAGTCTTTCAGCACCCTCAGCATCTTTAAAAAAACATACTCATTGTGCAATATTGGGTTGGCTTATACATTCATTTGAAACTGCCTGAGTGAACTAACTGCATCAGTATAGCAGCTTTTTCGTAACTTTAGGTTTGCACATCCGGATAACTCCAGCCAAACTTGAATGCTGTGTCTCAAACAAACGACCTGAGACTTGGTAAAGGATGGCTTGAACCATCTTATTAAGTAATCACGGGCGTGCTGCAGCAGAATCTTACTAAATCTACGTCTTAATTACCGTGATAAGAAGTCAATTTTCATTCCTTAGTTGGTGATGACCTTTCAAAAGGTAGATGTAAATGCAAATGAAAACTGCACTAGCATAGTAAAAATAGGAAATCGATCATTAAGGCATAGTATTTTCAACTCCCAAATTCAATTTTACTGAAAATGAACCTATCAATTTCATGGCAATGCTCCTCAGAATTTTAAACTGGACAGGTGGGTGACCGGAAACTCAGGCCCTTTTTCAAGGCAAAGTCAAAGTTTTCCATGAGTTTTCTAGCGAATAAGCTAATAAAAAATGAAAGTATTAATTTTTATTTCGCGAATGAAAAAGCCAGTCCTACTATTTTGTTCTGGCCCATATGTATGTAGCTACATTCGCCAGCCTGCATCAGCATTGGTGAATATCTCCATATTTGATCCTGGTTCACTTCATTTACTCACAACTTCAGGAATACAGTTGCAGTCACTTTGCCTCTTGAATATTTATCCCTATTCAAACAGTTCGCATGAAAATACATGCATACGGACTTCGGACGTCGGAGGTGGCGGTTGATCTCCAAAATCCAGCTAGATACAAGGCGTGCACCTTTCTTCCTAGAGCTACGATTACTTCTAAATTGTATAGCTGTCTATACATCCGGATGGGCTGTGCAGCTAGGCATTTTCATTGATAAGCCTCGGGCGGCCATTCCTGCAAGCAGCCGGTTGGTCATAGGATTAGCAAATGGTGATCTGTGCCTCTTCTCTGCGAGTTTAGCGTGCGATCGCCACGAGCTGCTTCAGCGGCTGCGTAGCCAGCTGATTGCCTCGCTGCGGCCGAGCTTAGTTTTTCTCTCCCACTCCGACAGCTAGAACCTCGGCAGACACCAAAACGGAGGAGGTACTCGGCCCCGGCTAGGCCTCGCTAAATAGTTCTTGACCCATCGGAAAGGAGTTCGTACTTCCCAGCTGGAGACGTGTTTTAAGGTCCTGCAACTGGCAACGTGTCACTGCTGGCTGCCTGCAAGTGAAGGCACTGCAATGCACCGCGACTACGGGCAACGAGCTCGACAGCTGAACCGTGACTACGAACATTAAGAAAGATTAACATTTTGTATAACGCCCTGAGAGAAATTAATCTCTTCTAGGCACTGTGCGTATGCTTTGCACATGCATGCGAGCCTTTTGGCACCTCTATCTTGCGACTGCAATATGCCGAAGGCGTGGCCGAGCCGCCTGCGAGCTCGCTGCCAACTGCTCTGCTCTGATGCGCCAACAAAGCATTCCAACATGGACCTGCTGCTAATGCACAATCATACATACGCGCGCTTCTATATGCACGCACACGTACACATCACACACACTCAGAGCGACACTTCCGGAAGGTTGCGACCCAGTGACCTCCTGTCCCCTACCCACGCACCTTGGGGCGCGCTCGAAATGCCGATTCGATCATTTCCGGCATTGTGTTCTGGCAGACAAGCATACATCGTATGCAAAGCAGCTTAGCCATTCTGACAAGCTGTATTCTTTAAAATGAATTTTTCAATGCAACATTCTTAGCGTACAGGACGTTTTCCGAAGAATGTAGCTAGAGTAACTAAGCATACATTATTGATTTACACAAATGGCCACTCTCCCACAGCTGGCATCCGCTTTTGCGGCCCGGTGAACCCCCTGCTTGCGGCTGCCAGCAGCTATTCAATGAAGGCGGGGATATTACAGGACTACGAGTTCTGATTTGTCATGGACCGCTACAGCAAGATTAAGAAGATTGGTGAAGGTTCCTTCGGGAAGGCGTACTTGGTCAAAGCGAAAGATTCCAACAAGCAGTATGTCATCAAGGAGATAAATATCTCGAAGGTAATTCGTTAGCCGCCTCCTCTTTCTCGGCTGCGAGTGCTGTACGAAATGTAAAACGTGAGAAGCTCCGGCCGTGCCGCGAAGTGTCCGCCGGCGTCGCCACCTCGCCACCGTACTAGGGTTAAGAGAGCTGGCCAGGGAAAGCTATAGGCAAAAGTGACGTTGCAGATGAGTAGTCGGGAGCGAGACGAAGCACGGAAGGAAGTGGCGGTGTTGGCGCAGCTCAGACACCCTAATGTCGTTTCATACAAGGAATCTTTTGAAGGTAAGTGAAGAAATCTACATGTTCGAGGTCCGGTTCGCCGTCACCTCCCATTATTTATTTATAGCAATACTTTTGGCTCGAGCTTAAATAAATAAAAAAAGTCCTAGCTGATTAAACAGCCTCTTTTTGTACAGCGTCAGAAGAGCCTTACGGCTATCACCACCGCTTGCAGTAGCGATAAAGAATCACCCACCACAGGAATCGAACCCACGACCTCAGCGCATTGTAAAAATTTCACGAATCGTCGTGATTTTCAGAGTCCTAACAATTGAAGCAAAGCCTTGCTGAAAGACTGCGGCCCTTGAGTTGAGCATTGCAGAAGTACGCGTACCCTTATAAAAAAAAGGAGAGTAGCTAGCTGATTTAACAGCCTCAGGTCTGTATCGGCAGAGTACCTGTTGGCGGCTATCACTTCCTCTTGCAGTGGGCAAAAACAACTACCTGGCGCAGGACCGGGACTCGCGACCTGGGTCATGAACTTGTAGCATCTTACTTGTCGGTTAGGGCCCCTTTGTGACATCGTGTCTTACTGTGCTGGACAGAGGAGTGGCTATCGGAGCAAGTCGGCTGTGGTAGCTTGCCCGAGTGCTAAGTTGGTTTACATAGCTTCAGGGATGAGTGTATTACTGCACTAATCGCTATAGAAATTGTCAGTTTTTGATGCTGCCCTGCCAAGCTGGGCTCGTTGTACAGAAATGGCTCGTGTTTGAGGCGTTCCCCCGTTGCTTTTGCTGCTGGTGTTTCTCCCCCCCCCCCAGACACCCTGCGTCGTGACCCAGAAGAACTGGATCGACGAAGCAGCTCGGCCATACCAAAGTATGCTAAGTTATATTGGCTTGTAAAGTGCCGATAAAGAGATTGAGTTATCCGAGGATGCTATATCTAATGTGTTATTATTAGTAGTAGAGTTGTAGTAATAGCAGCAGCAGTAGTAGTAGTAGTAGTAGTAGCAGCAGCAGCAGCAGCAGCAGCAGCAGTAGTTCATTAGCCAGAGTTGAGCTTGAGGCAAGATGGCATGAAGTCGGAGCGAAGCAAGTTTGCACTTACAGTATACTCGTGTGTGTGTTTGTGTGTGTGTGTGTGTGTGTGTGTGTGTGTGTGTGTGTGTGTGTGTGTGTGTGTGTGTGTGTGTTCTAGTTGTTACACTGCTTGAGAATAGTTTGTACTAAAGCCACAACCTTGTGGACGGCTGGTTGGTTGGTGTCACCAGCTTTGGAATAGCTCCTCTTGTCGTGCACATTTTAACTCCCTTTCGTCGTTACATGTTTGCTGCGAGAGCACTGGAGCTGCCAGAGTAGGTGCATTGTAAGGCTACCTCGATTTAGCTGCCACGGCTGCCATCTTGCACTACCTGCAGAATCTCTGTCGATCGACATCAGAACATTGGTGTATCTCACTTTCACGTTTTGTTCACGTGAGGCTAGCTGTGGAGGCAGCTATGATTAGGCGGCAAAAGAGGCAGCTCGTGCCATCGCTGGGGTGCCTTCCTCGCCCGAGGTGCTCGTCGCCGAAGCGCCACGCACCGCCTGGTGGGCACACGAGAGGGCCGCACTGGGGGCGTGGTGGCAAGAGCAGCGCGCGGACTAGACAGACTCAGGCTATAGGTCGAGGTGAGGCTGCTACTTTCAGGTGGCACCATAGCATACTGGTGGCACCATGGTATACAGGTGGCACCCTAGCGGCAGCTGCCTGCAGATGGGCGTCGGGTCTGACCCACATGTTTCCTCAGGTCTGACCCACAAGCTTTCTCTCTCTCTCTCTTTCTCTCTCTCTCTCTCTGTCTCTCTCTGTCTCTCTCTTTCTCTCTCTCTCTCTCTCTCTCTCTCTGTGCCTCCCCCAGCACCTGACGAAGCTTGGAGATTAATGACTAGGATACTGAGTCTATTGTAGGGTTGCAAGAGACTCTTCTTGGTGACCTGGAACTTTAATGGCCTTTTTGCGACAAAGCAGAGTAAAAAGCAAAGGCATAGATTGGTTGACTCAGCTGCAGCCTTATTTATATAGGTGTAGAGCAGCCTTAGCGGCTCTCATCCCCCACCTTCAGTAGGTGACAAGAGAATTTATTCGTGTAGGAAGCAACCCACAACCTGGATCGTGTACTGTGAGCAGCTTATTCCTGGCTTAGACGGGTTTGTTTGGAGGCCCCACGTTGGTGCTCCGCTATGTGTGGTGCCCGATCTTCGTTCTGGCCAACTGAGGTAGTTCTCCGAATTGCCTTTTGTTATCACGACCCATGAACCACCACTATTATCACCATAGCCATAGCTAACCTCGTGAGCCAACTATGAGAAGCCGGGTATGTCACTGACCTATATAGTTTGTCATAACTATCAATAACTATATAGATATTTATATAGTTATTTATATTTATCTTATATATCTATATATATATATATATATATATATATATATATATATATATATATATATATCCCACTAAAGTTATCCCCCTCTTTTATTGTCGGTGCTGCTAGATGTACAAGCACGGTCGGTGTGATGGTGCCATGCTGCAGTTTTACGTGTTTGGTCATTAACTCTGTCCAAACTCTGCCCGCAAGGTCTGACAGCCAGCCACCTTTCACGCCGCCTCCTCTACTGACTTCCTTGTTTGCTCAGCTTATGCTTCGCTAGCCATTGCATCTACCCATGTCAGTTCAGGCCTGTCCTTGCCTGATCCTCTATGTTCTATGTATCGTGCACTTGGTACTTTCTGTGCGTATGCATGTGCTGCTGTTCGATACTCACTGGAGCTCTTAGGGCAGTCGACTCGTGGAAGGAAAAGTGTGCTTGAAAGTGTGTTAGTTATAATTGTGTGGGTATTTTCGTACAAGAAAAAAAAGAAAAATGGTGCATTTGTTTTTTTCAGAAAGTGGGAACCTCTACATTGCCATGGACTACTGTGATGCTGGAGATCTGTTTACCTACATTAGTGCACAGCGTGGCATCTTGATGCCTGAAGAGCGGGTGAGCAGTTTGGATGTGCGTCGAGGGAAATAAGGCCGGCGATGTAATGTACCTACAATCTGCAATTACTGAGCTGAGCCACCTGAGGTTGTTTCTAGAAGCTGCCTTTGCAAACATGTATATAGAGATGCAGCTCGTATGGTGCTACGGCAAGCCGATTATTTCTGTGCGATGGCATGCTGACTGTTTCTTTTGAATACACCTAATTGAGGTTGATCGCATGGGTACTTCGCAGGTCCTTGAAATATGACTGCCCATTTTGCCTAGGGCCAGTTTGATTGTCATTTTGCATCCAGGTGCTGTGGGCGTTCTCGTTCGTTAGTGTATTCATTACCTGTTCGAGAAACCTAGTGTTACTTGTTTGATGAGGTAGAACTTGACAGCAATAAAAAAAATCGTTTGTATGCATAATGGCATCTACAAGCCGTGAGGCTTGGGAGAGAGATCTCATAGAATGATATGGCTGTTTACCTGTTTATTTTGTTTTCTTTTCTTCATGCACACTGCATGCAGGTCGCCTATCGGAGGACTTCTTTTGAGATAGGCATCCTTTCGATCAACGTTCGGATGCTAAGCTGCTGCCCTGGCCAATTTCCATAGTACTCTACCCGTTAGCACTATTGATTTTTTAACTTGGCTACTGCTTGTGCCTTAGCAATCATATTGGACGTTGCTGTCATTGCTAATCGGTCTTTTTGAAAGAAAATATAGCTTGTTCAGTTTATTGCAGGTACTTGATATGTTCGTCCAGATCTGCTTGTCTGTAAAGCATATTCATGATAGGAAGATCTTGCACAGGGACATCAAGTCTCAGGTATTTGTATGATGATGATGAATACCTATGACATTTACCCATACTTCAGGAAGCAGCACAGCCCTTGTTTTTCTTGAAGACAAGTTGATTGTGTTGGCAAGCTCTGTTTTCACTTGCCATGCAGCAGCCGGGTCTACCAATGGTGGCCGTAATATGTCGTGAAATGCGTGTAGGAGTCATATGTAAGGCTTCAGGTCACGCCGACGGAGATGAAGCTCGTTCCTTATGCTAGGATTAAGCTAAATAGACATAGTCTACTCGTACACCTTCGTGTGCATTCCAGCTAAAATGCTCTCTGCCCAACCGCTGGACGGCATAAGTTACCAACACGAAGTTCACAAATGCATGCGAAGGCAGCCACTCCCTTGTCTGCATATCCGGCAAAAGTTGAGTCTCGTCACATGTCTGTGTAGATCAGCATAGGCCGTTAATTCGCACACCGAGCTCACAGGCTATGCACCACTGGCTCACATCCTGTGTGTAAGAGAGGGCATTGCTATGCGGCGCCAGAGGCCCGGCAGAGTTGCTACTTGCCGACGTTTCACTCAGCTGATGGCTTACCTGTTTCAGCACATTCAGGCACCGTGAGCCAGCTGATGTAATCCGCTGTTTGCGATTTCGTAATGAGTTGTGCTTGTGTGTCTGAGGACCAAAATACTGTTGTATGATGGAGACTGTTGTTTGTGCATGCTTACATATCTTATCGGTCATTAAAAGGCACTCTTCTTTGTCTGAACTTCCTTGGAGATCTCACAACTATTCTTGATCATTAGCCGTGCATTGCCCTTTGACGATCGTGCTGCTATGCATGTTGAGCACTGTTTGCAGGCCTAATATCTCTAGCTGCTTAGCATGGCGCAGCATAGTATTTAGTGGTTAGTCAGCTTCCTGACTCGAGAGTCAGTGTTTGAACGTAGTCATTCTTAAGTTCGAAGGTCCTCCAGCGATAGAGCTGCATTTTGGACCTGCTGTCTGAGTAAGCGAAATAGATTTATTTTTGTTACCAGTAATGGTTGTTAACATCCTGTCAAGTCCTGAACAGGTGGCTGCATTGGTGCACATGCTTGTAGAACATATTTATGACCAAGGGAGGCATATTGAAGCTGGGCGATTTCGGCATTGCTAAGGTGCTGAACAGCACGATGGAGTTGGCTCGAACCTGCATCGGTACGCCTTACTATCTCTCCCCTGAGATCTGTGAGAACCGTCCCTACAACAACAAGAGGCGAGTGACAATGTGCCACAAGTCAGCAGTTGCCGTTAATATGTTCATCTGCTCCTTGCTATACTGAAGCCTCGTTGTGGCTGCCGCCTTGTGCAATGGTCTAAGTGTACACGTTGTAGTGACATCTGGTCCTTGGGCTGTGTGCTGTATGAGATGACAACGCTGAAACACGCGGTAAGCTGCTTTGTCCAATCGGTCTAACTAGTGGAGTACGGTTGATCACAATTGTCCTAATATCCGACAAACTGATATAAAAGGCAATGCACATAGACTCGTGTGCGCATGCATGCGAATCGATGGCCAAGCTGCTAACCGTTACTCGCCTGCCTTACCGAGACATGGGCATAGTGGTGGTTGATCATTGAGAAGAGTATGTAGTTAGCTGCTTTAGCAGCCTCATTTGATGATGATAATAATAATAATAATAATAATAATGCTGCACTTGATATAGTGCCCTCAGAGAACTCAGTCTCTTTCTGGGCACTTCACTCACATGTAGCGGCAGAAGAGCCTTAACGGCCATCGCCACCGCTTGCAGTGGGCAATAATGGATTGCCAGCTGCAGAACTCGAACCTGCGACTTGTCGTGAAGAGCTAGCAGCTACCTCCGGGCAAAGACTCAGGGGCGAGTGAATGGGTGCATGGCACGTGGATATGCTGTGTCTTAGACGTTTGGATGAGAATGGGCCCATCGTACGCAACGGCATTGTCAGGGAAACTTCTATGAGGCAACAACATTGGCAAAATGTTGGAAGCAGCCGTTATCATTCGATAAGAGAGTGATAGGCTAGCCAGCATTGCTTGGAAATTTGGAATAGTGTGGACGCTGAGTTATACTAGTCTGCCGCTTTATTCTGAAAGAATGTCTTGCATTGGAGGCACTTGTCGAATGAATTTAGCAGCCGTTCAGCATGTTTCGTATGTTCCGTGTCGAAGCCATGTTGCTGTTTCATGAACACCTTGAGCCCCCTGTCCAGTATAGCACTAGTTTGTTTTTTGCTGCAAGCATGCCCGCATCCATGCCCGTGCTCTCTGTCTGATCGTTATGAGCCACCAGTGAGCATCGATATGCATTTTTTTCAGTTCGATGGAAGCAATATGAAGAATCTTGTTGTAAAAATCATGAGGTAGATTTTGGGGTTTTGCAGGCGCTCCTTGGCTAATAAAGAATGTGCTTGTTTGCTTGTCTGTTGCACTGCTCCCCGATATGACTGCATTTGGTGAAGCACTCCCAGTCTCTGCGATCATGCTCGGTACATTGACACGAATGTGATCCAATAATGAATGCAATACCTCGTTTAGGGGCACATATCCTCCTGTGCCGCCAAAGTACAGCTACGAGCTTAGAAATCTTATCGCTCAGATGTTCAAGCGAGATGCCAGGTAATGTGGCGCCGTCTGGTATTGCGTGCACCTCTCTCTGTTGGTGGTTCCTGTAGCGTAGCCATTTTTCAGACGGCAAGCTGTTATCGCAGTGCTTTATTGAGCCTCTTCTGGTAACTGTCTGGTTCATTTGCTTTTCATTTGATTCCAATCGCTCCGCTCGATAACGCCGATTTCAGTGGTATGCCCACTGCTGATGGCTCCCTTGTGTTACAGGGAGAGGCCGTCGGCCAACACAATTCTAAAGAAGCCCTTCATCCAGCAGCGTATAAAGAAGTTTCTTTCAGATGCCGTGAGTAGGAGACAGTAATTAAAGCACATCTTCTCGGATGAGCTGAGCTAGCATGCGTGTGGCACGCTCGCGCTTCTCTCGCCGTGCAGGACATGCATTCAGAGTTTAGTCACACCATCCTGCACGGCCAGAGGCTGCAGAAGAGACTGCTGCCACCACCGCCAAGCGATTCTCCGGCCGCTGCCTCTTCACCTGCAGGTGTGTGCGATGCGCTGTGCCGCCGCCGCAGCAGCAGCCGTCTGTCTGTCGCTTGCGTGTCGCCTTGCTGAGGCGTGATTCTTTGCTCTCCCCCCCCCACCGATCCCATCTTGTATCCTCACAGCCACCACATTGGCATGGCGATCTATCGGTTGCTCCCGTATCGTACGGCCACCGATCGGTGTGTGTGTGTGTGTGTGTGTGTGTGTGTGTGTGCGCGCGCACGCATGCGTGTGTGACTGACCACTGATCGGGGTGTCTCTGACCAGCAGTAGACTTTGTCTTATCGATACATCAGTCCTGCGCCTATGTTCTTGTTTCTGCTGCTGCCGATAGAGAGAGTTAGTTAGTAGCTCTGCCAAGTTAGCTTGCCTGGCCTACGTACTCTTAGGTCGTGCCTCTGTCACCACGTCCTGGCGCCCTTCATTCAGCTCGGCCATGCACGGCTGAGCTTCCACCGGCACTGCTTGCTTTTAGCTCCGGCTGTGAAAAGAGCCGCACTGGGCCCGGTGCCTGAGCCGGCAAATCCTTATGCTGGCAAGCCTCCGGGGGCTAGGCGGCCCGTGTCGGCTTCTCCTGCTAAGTAAGTATAGCTCTGCTAGCGGCACTCTGTTGGCTGAGTTACTTGCGTTGGCTGGTGCAGCCTCGATTCCAAAGCCCTCACTCGCCGGTGTGATTTTTTATACATTCATGCTTGTGCAATCAGGCACCCCGGATCCAGACGGTTTCTGCGGCAAAACTCGAAAAGTGTAACACATTGCACCTGTGATAATGATTGGGCCATCCTGAGGTGAAAGTCCGGTTGCTAATGGATTCGAAGATAGCATCAAGCATGTGTCCAAGGCCTATATAAACTGTCTACGCTAGGGTCTGCTAGGTGTTTGCTGTACGAGCTTTGTCGACATTAATTGTGTCGCCGTTGAGACGCTATGGCATCCTGTACTTGCAAGTTGGCTAGTGAGGATGCTGTCGAGCCAGCCATGGGCCACGTTTTTCTTTATGCTAAGCTCTCAAAAATAGGGTGATAGCTCGTCTCTGAATGCACTGTAGCTGCGTGGCTTGGCGGCTGCTCAAACAGAGAATCAGGCGTGGTGCTAACCTGCCCCGCTCCACTCAGCAGCCTCTTTCACCATGCGTAGCATTCTTGGCAGGCGTTGCCTATTGCGGTGCTGCTTGTAGTTGGTAATGTAGTTCTTCCGCATTCTTACATACTTATGAAAGCCTGAGCACTTCTGCGACGTGGCCATTCCGAGTTGAAGTTGAACAATTTTTATTTGGCATGCACTCGAGCGTCTGAATCTGCTTGTTTGTAAGTGCATCCCTCATGCGCAGCGGCTGCTATGTACATGCCTATATATGCGCAGGTTAGTGTGGCAGCCAAGCTTGGGCCACTTTGCACTTTAATAGTCGCTGAACTGGATGCAGCGTCGATCGGCAGCTCTGCAGTGCAGTGTTGGATATTTGGGTAGCTACCCATTGAATGACTTGATTTAGGAACTTAAGTCGTGTGACTTGTACACATGCATTTGCTGTAGGTATAATCAGTAGTAGCAAAAGTTTTTTCAAGTCATTATATGGCTTCAGCATTGTTTTGGAACGTGAGTAGTGGTCAACCACAAAGGACTTGCCAGCCACCCAGTTTCGTGCTAATGCAGGTTTCTAAAACGTCATTTGTCGCTCGATTTTCATAATGTTCACCATTAGATTACGATGAATATATTTGAGTTGTTCTGTTCCTTTCGGGGAGAGCTGGGGTGAGAGAGCCCACATTTGTCAGCCGCTTTCTTGTTCAACAACATTCACATATGCTGCGAGTTATGCTGCATGCGTCTGTGTATCATCAGCCTGCGGTGGGCCTCAAGAGGTTTTGAAAGCTATTCCTACACTGTCTATGTGGTGATCTAAGCTCGGCCACAGCGCATGTGTCAGGTGAGGCTCAGGCTTGGTAGCTGGCTGCTGCTGTGCTCTGTAACTTGGAGCTGGAGCCGCACAGCTGGTCTTCTCCTTTATCCGGTTTCATGTTCTCCCCCTGCTCACGTCTCGTCGATGTCCCCTTACCCGTTCGTAGGAAGCCTGCTGCTGCTCCTGCCGTCAAGCGTCCGCCGAGTGCCGGCGCAGCACGGCCACCTAGCGCTCCTGTTCGACCACTGCCGGCAAAGCCCGCTGTGGCGGCCTGGGTAAGCGATGCACGCGCGACCGCCGTTGTGGCGACTAATCTCACCGTGAGCTATCGTCGAGAAAAGGCCTCATTGCCACCCTGCTTCTAATCTGTCTCGTTCTCTTCGAAATGGTCATTGCTTAGCTCTGAGCTACCTGAGGAAAGCATTGTCTCTAGCTCGTATGGTACTTTCGGCTAGCTGCCATTCACCACGATCTTGCCCTGTCAAGGGCTTCCATGATTCAGAATCGCCACACTTAGCTATTGTCAGCATGTTTGCATGCATGGCTGACCAGCTATTGCCGTGGCATTTTCCACTGGCCTGCCTGGCAGACAGCATCCTCTTCGGTTATTGTTAGTGCTGCTGCCATGATGCCTTTTAAGCAAGAGGCCTGTCTGCCAGTATTAAGTGGTTGAGACTGAGTTTTAGGCCTGGCAGTGGTATTTGGGGAAACCCGATGCTAACTGATACCGTGGTGGCTCGAGTCTGTCACTGCTGTTTGTCGTGGGTGGAGTCTTGTCCGACTCACGTGTCATTGTCACACCGGAAGCTTGCACGCTCGTGCTTGTGTAGGTTAACATGTGCATACGTGAAAGAGTGCTGCTCGTGCGTATACTTGTTGCGTAAGAGTTGTTGAAGCGAGCTCCACAGTTTAGGACCTGCAGTGCTAAAGCTTCTGTTACTAACGGTCTTTAAGCAGAGGAATGGAGCACCTCATTTATTGTCCATACAGGACCTGAGGGCACGAGGAGGCTGAAACTGGTGCAGCAGTTCAACTAGGTATGGAGGAGCCAAGCCGTGGTGGGCCTTGTGGGTCAGCATAAGAACTTGGCTCTGTATCCGTTGATCAACTGCCAGCCATCCTAGCTCTTTTAGCAAAGGAGACGCGTGGTCAAACCTGTGGGACTTGAAAACTAGCCTTGCAGCCATATTCATAGCCATTTGCAGTGGTCTAGTTGCTTGTTTTGGTGGCCCAGCCAAAAAAGAATTACAATAATCAAGCCGAGAAAGAACTAGGGAGCTAGTTAAATTGTTTGCATGCCACCGTGAAAGACAGTTTCTTATCTTAGATAGGGATCGGACGTGATGGCTAGCTGTAAAGGCAGTCTTCTGAATGAAGCTTTTAAAATTTAGGTAGCTGTTGAAAACGATACCTAAATTTCGGGCACGTAGCGATGGTCGCACAACAACATCACATTTTAGAAGAGCAGAGCCTTTTAATCTAGCCACACGTGCATACCGAAGTCACATCCGACAAATACAGCAAGTTTTAAAGAACAGGGGCAGCTCACTGTCGATTGACATAATTACCCAGCTGTGCATATTTAACATAGGTTGTGATAAATAGAAAATATTATAACATCTCACTCAGATCATGTTTTTCATGCTATTGAATGAAGATAATCGAATCGATCAGCTGATACTGCCACTCGTCATTGGGGTGTCCTTAAGCCCTCATAGATACTTTTGCGTTTGAATTGCATAGTTAGAGCCTGCATATGCTTCGAGAACTTGTCGGCTTGCATTCTGCTGCTTCATATGCCTTGTGCATAGCCTCATCTGATGCCACACCTGCTGCTGTGCCACCGAAGTGCGTCCATCCAGGCTGTTGGTGAGCAAGCCTATTGCAAGGTGCAGCTCGTACTCGACCGGTGCCCATGTGGCCCTTAGCAAGCGGATGCCAGCCTTGCAGGCTGCTGTGCAGCTTGTGTGCCTCAGCAAGGCAGCAGCAGCTGCTGCTTTGCTGCCGGTCACCTGCGCACCGAAGCAGGCTCGAGATGCTACAAGACATGTGAATATATCTATGCTTGGCACCTGCTTGCTTATTGTCTGTCAGAGCCCAGAAGACCCCCTGCAATCGCTTTGGCTGACAGGGCATGGCCGTCGTAGGGATTAGGCCGACACGTGGGCAGCCAGTTTTGCAACAGTCTGAATCCAAGCGTGCTGTGGGGGGCTAGCAATGAATGTGATAGTGCGCGTAAAAGTCACCGGAGCGGCAGCCCTCCTTGTGCTGTCCTATCGCTGTGCCTGCTCCGCTACCACATCAGGATCGCACTCGTTTGCATTGCAAGCTCCGAGATTGCTGCTGCATACATGATCACAGGATCTCAGCGTGATCGCTCTGCTCGTGATCCTGCTCGATTGCCGGCCACTCTTCGCCTAGCAGGATCCGTTGGCACGCCGCCGCGAGGAGGAGGCGGCTCGGCGGAAGCAGCAGCTGGACGACGCGGCCGCTGCTGCCGAGCTTGCCCAGCAGCACCGGCAGCTTGTCGAACGTCAGAAAGCCGACCTCATTCGTCGATCGTGCGAAGCCAACCGTCAGAGCCTCATCGACTCTTTGAGTAGCAGCGAAGGAGCCTCACTAGCTGAGGTGAAGCCTCCAAAAGTGCCCGGATGCTGATCGCCGGCTCTCCGGCGGCGTGCTCTGCTCTCGTAGCCGTCTCGACCGATCCTGCCGTTGTCTGCCGCTTCAGAAGCGCCCCGAAAACGTCAGGAATCCCCTGCCCGTGGCTGCGGCCGACCGGCGGCCGCTGCCTCCTCCGCCGGCCGCAGCACCGGGAGCAGCAGGTGGCGGCCTTCCTGCTGCTGGCGGTGCAGCTGCCGTGCAGCTGCCGGTGTCGGCACGTGACCGAGGCGATTACGAGAAGTATCTCAATTATCTGGACCAGCGGAGAGCTGAGAAAAAAGACGTGTCCAAACTGCCATCTGGCGAGCCCGGTGAGTGTGTGCGCATCTTCTTGCATTACAGTGGTTGGTAGATTGTTTTTAATATCAATCTTTTTGGGTCGTAACGATAACTGTGTACATCCCTCGCGACCTCTTGCGAGTTAGGCACGATTATTTGCAGTTGTGCAGCCACTATTGTGCATGCTTGCACCTTGTGCGATTCCTCACCAGATGTGTAATGGCTGCCACGTGCTATGTCGTTGCCTCTGCAGTTGTGAGCTCTGCTTAAGAGCATTCTGAGCGTATCGGAAACTGTCCATTCGTGCTGTGAAGTGCAGTCATGAGGCATGGCCATTTGCTCAGCTCTAAACCCTGCCGCTCAGAGGCAGTTAGCGAATTCTGTCAGGATGTTTAGGAGCCGCAAGAGCATCCATTCTGCCCATCGTTTATCGAGTTGCACTTTAAATGCCGAACTCAGAGTAAAAGTGGTACGAAGCTTGAAAAAATAACTCTTTTTAGGAGGAGTGAGGGCACCGTCTGCCTGGCAAAAGCAGTGCTATTTCAAGAGGGATAGATAAGCAGAAATGGGCTTACAGCTGGTAAAGAACTTTGCAGCTAAGCTTTTCTGTCGTGACGGTCGCAGTTACCACATCTCACCACTTCTCGTTGACCTGCACTTGCTCCCAGTAAAGCAACGCATTGACTTCAAGCTTTTGTCACTCAATTTTAGGTTTCTTCATTCGTTGGCCCCAGCCTACGTATCAGATCTACTCCTCCACCAGGCCAAATATCGTAGCACTGCTTTTCGGAATCTAATCGTTTACGTATATCTCATACAAACCTCAAATCCTTTTGAGACCGTGCCTTTAGTCCATACGCTCCCAAAAGAACCTAAAACCGCATCTATTTATGACAGCATTTAGTGGGTCCTGTGATTCGACCTGTATGTGCTTATTCGTGCTGATACTGTGCATGCTGTCTGTCACTAACCATACTCCCATGCTGTCTCTGTGCATGCCACCCTAACCACATTATTCTTGTTGTTTATTGAGCATGATACCACTAACCATTCTATCGTTTCTTCTTTGCAGCAAATGTAAATCTCCTGGAAAGAGATTGAGTTATCTGAGGGTGCTTTATCAAATGTTTTGTCCTTATTATTGTTTTTGTTTTCATAAGAAAATAGCATGTGGGTGGTATTTTCAGAAATTTGACAAGATTCAATGTTATGTTATGCTCGGCCAATTCGCTGCTCACCGAAGCAGTGTACTCCTGACAGCAGTTTGAAGTTCGAGAGCATGAGAGCCACATTCCAGAGACCCTCTCTATTGGCAGGTGATCTCAGATGGTTGCTAGTATGTGGCTGTGCATTGCACATCCGATATGAATTCTTTGCTTAGAAGGCATTTGGACCTGAGCTTGCAGCTGCTCTTCAACATGCATAGCGTTAGAACACAAAAGCAAGCTGAAAGATGCTTGGCTACCCGACGTTGGGCGTGTACCTGTGGCTTTTTCTGAGCTGGCCATCATCAGGCTAGCTACCAGTCGCACAATGCTTATCCAAAGTCCCCATGCTACGACTAGTAACTAAAACAGCTAAAGTAAAAGGTATTTAACAGACTTTTATATATAGCAGCAAAACAAATCTTTGCACCTGTCAGCTGCTGCCTGGCGGCGGCAATGATGGATGCCTGCTGCAGGACTCGAACTCACGACATAGATTGTGAAGTGCATGCTCCCTACCTCGGACTGAGACCCCAAGGCACTTAGATGAGATTACGGTAACTGACTGAATAAGTCGGCCAAATCAAAAACAAGTGAGCCTACCTAGCCTCATGGCACTAGAATGGTTACAGATTTGATTTCTCTGCACCATGTGGCTACCCATCCTGATGGTGCTCACTCGAACGAGACTAGCATAAGTCAATGCTGAGCTAAATCGGCCACCTTCGTACAATTCTTATTTGAGTTCCTGCTATTGCCGATATGTGATGTACATAAAACATCCTCACCCCCTACGGTTGGTGGGGATAATCATGGCCGGCATGGAATGAGGCCGCAGGCATTCTACTTAACTTTGTGAGGACGCTTTAAGAAATGCTTCCATTGCTATCGCAATCAGTCATCCTGTTTTGTCACGCCATGCCTACAGTAGCCCGGACATTTTGCAGTGTGTTCTCCGCTGCAGTGAAGCTAGTGATAATTCCCGTCCTGGGTTACCCCTTGCACTAGGACGTGCATGTCATCGGCACGTGATGGCATTGGCTGCTGCCGCAGCAGAAGCTAGTTTGCCTTCACCTTTGCACAGCCTGCTGTATAGCGCCAAGCATAATGGCAACCGGTTCCTGTGGTCTGACCTGACGTCACATCACGAATGCCCTCGCACGCTCGAACTTTCTCTGTCGGAAAACCGTAGCTAAGCACCTTCATCTCTCGGGCGTCTGTTGCAGCTCAGTTGCAGCTGAACAGGGCACCGGCGAAGGCTGCTGTCCACCAGCAGATCCCGGACGACAGAGCTGCCTGCTGGACACCCAAGCTTGGAGGCGGCGGCGCAGCAGTGGCAGCTGGGGGCCACGTTGCAGCCGCGGCGGCGGCAGCAGACGCTGCAGCGGCGCACAGGTATGACATGCATGCCACCTCTCGCAAGGTCGCGTGCAGGCGGCCTACCACTGTGCGCACCGATGGCGCACCGATGACCTAGCTCTTGCTTTGATGTCCTTGCAGGGTGCAGGCATCGGCCGCCTCGGATCGAGCGAGGATCGTCGAAGAGTTTCAGCAGCGGCAGCGAGAAGCCGCCATAAACCGAGCTCGAGGCCTGGCCGCGAGAGGCGTGCCTGGAGTGGACGCGCCGGTGAGTTGTGGCTTGCTCTGCTCAGAGGCGGTAGGTCCTCTGCTGTTGCTGCCGCCGCTCCTCCTGCTCTTGCTCCTCCTCCTCCTCCTCCTCCTCCTCCTGCTCCTCCTGCTCCTCTCCTCCTCCTGCTCCTGCTCCTGCTTTTCCTGCTCCTCCTCCTGCTCCTCCTGCTCCTGCTCCTCCTCCTCCTCCTGCTCCTGTTCCTGTTCCTGCTTTTCCTGCTCCTCCTTCTGGTTTCCCTTTGTTCAATGTGAGTTCTTAGCTCGCGCGCCTGCCGGTCGGCCCCAGCAGTAGCGGCAAATGGTAGTGCCGCTGGATCCTTGCTGACTGCAGAGAGGAAGGAGCCGATTCGTGCCAAGCCTGATCGGTTCGGCATGGGTGCGCGTTTTTCTCATCTCAGCCACTGGGCGTCCGTGGTGCGCTCGGTGCGCCACCGGCTGCAGCGGATGGCCGGGCCTTCGAGCAGGACGATCGCAGCCGTGAGCAAGCTGCATACGTGGATCGGCTGGAGCGTATCCGCCAGCAGAACCTCAACGTCCGGCGCTGCGGAGACGGACGATTCGACGGTCTGGTGAGCCGATAGGGCTTGCGAGAGGTGCTGTGCTGTAGCGCTCGGTGGCCGAGTGTGGCCTCTTCGGCTGCCGTTGGCAAAGCCCCTGGCTGGCAGATGAAGTAAGTGCCTCCGGTCGAGCTGCCAGCTGTCAGCTTCGAAATGCATACCTAAGTTTGACGGCAGAGTTTCTAGGACTTAAGCTGACTTGCTCTGACTGCCCTGACTGTATCACTATCCCCTGACTGCTATGCCGATCTGCTGTTGTTATAAAAGATCGGCTGGCTTGCTTGCTCTCCAAACTGGTGCTATCAATGCTTGTTCGTGATCCGTTCGTGCAGTTCAGGCAGCGGACGGCCAATGGAAGTTCATACAACGAGAAAGCTTCACTGCGGTCGCCTTGAGTGGTGTCTGCAATTCATGCTGTTGCCATGCTGTTCATGCTGTTGAGTGTCTCTCCTCCCTGCTTTGTTCATGGTGTGTAGCTCGAGTCTCTTGTCGCGGTGGTATTACAGAATATGAGGCAAGTTAATGGTAGCCTCTATGAGTGAAATGCGCATCTGTTTTCTACTGCCCCAAGACTTGCTATCTGATTGGGCTGCTTCGACATCTGCTTAGCTTAGTAGCACGAGTGATTGGTGAATAAGTCTGTTGCTACCACTTATAGTTGGACGAGATTAATTAACGTGCCGGCTGCCATTACCCAGTGTCGACTTCTCGAGCTAGCTGTCTTAGTGTGTCATCTGTCCTGGGCTTTAGATGCCAGCACTATTTTACTTTGCAGGCTGCAGCTGCTGCTCTAGCCGATCCCCGGCTAGATGCTGATGCCCGCAGAAGGAAAATCGAAGCCCTTAAGGTACAGTTGATCGGGAAGTTTGAAAGCGTGCAATCTTTTTACATTGACGATCGTATTACGATGACCTGACATCAGCCATATTGGCAGTGTGACACCCAAATGGCAGCTAGTTTTTGTTTTGGAATGTGTTTTGGAATAGTCTGTTCAAAGCTGCAAATAACTTTCGACACAGTGTGCAAATATTGTTGAGAAAATAAAAAGCGTAAAGATTGGCTGATGAAGCAGCCTCATTTACACTCACCTGCAAAAGCATTTACGAGGTGTATCAGACACCGTCTACTTAGTAACTATTCACTCTCGGAGGTCCACCTCTGGTGTGGTTTTTACATAAACCTGTTTACATAAAAAACGGACCCAATTTTGATGGCCACGTCCACGGTAACTGTTAGAAACAAAAACACCTTGGCATTTTAACGGTATACTACCTTAAAAAATGGCAGAGCTTGAATTTTGACTTGCAGTTCGATTATCGTACTTGCAATACAAACGGCCAACGATCTTTCTGCGCATTAACTTGTGACCTGGAGGGGAGTTATTTTTGCACTTTCTAGCCCCACCACTCGTGTGGAGCTGCTCCTACTGTACTTATCAGCCATGGGAAAGACAAAGGAGCTAAATAGTGAAATCGAAGGCCAAATCGTTGACTATCACAAGAGGGTCTTAGCAATGTGAAGGTGGCACGGAAGCTTGGTTTAAGTCTGAGGGATCGGTCGGGTATAATCTGAAGTATTTCATGGCGGTAGAATGGACGTCTGGCCACGCTGCTCCGGCCGCACATGTTTGACGAACAAAAAAATGGTGTTTGCTAAAACTGGCTACACTGGGTCGAAGGAAAGCACTACTTTGAGCTCTCTCCGAGACCATAGAAGAGGCCACCGGCAAGGCTGTAAGTGTTGATACGGTTCGTAGGAGGCTTACAGAGCATGGCATTTACAGAAGAGTTAGTAAATGCAAGCTGTTTATTAGCGAACGACAACGACATTGCCGCCTGCAATGGGTGCGAAACCACCCCCACTTTACAGTTGCCGACTGGAGTAGTATTCAATTGACCGATGAAAAAAATCATGGTCCACGGAGATTCCTGCTGAAAGGCTCGAACCCACGACCGGGATTGGGACCTTACAACCTTGCCGATAACCTCCGACCGAGGCTGGCTGTCTGCAGCATTTTTTTACCTTTGCACTTGCACTTTGCAGTGGAATAGGAAGGGGTGGTGCAGCATCTAACTGGTTGTATTTAGGCTGCGCTCATTCATCTTCGTTCTGGAATAGTGCACTCTGCCCATGCCCAGGTTTTTCGTCTAAGTCAGTACTTCTTTGAACGTATGGATAGTTCTGAGCTAATCTAATGCATTTAACCGAGGCCACTGAGACTTTGCTTTTGTGGAGTAGCCGGTCGCGATAGGAGTCGTCTCGGTGAGTTTCGCATAGATCTTGGAAGTCATGGCTGGTTCCGTACAACTGCAAGCATTCCATAACTGACGTCCCTGGGGTCGAAGGGTTACAAATGCAACTTGATTGATGCCGGTGGGCAGTTTAGCTATGAGCAGCGCTTTGGAAAAATTGTTCAGACTGAGACCAGCCTTCATTCAGTTTCGCAGCTTTATTGGGCCATAGTCATTTGCATTTCAAATGTGCTTTTCGTTAGAGTCTGGGCGTCTGCTGTGTCGGAGGCTGCTGGCTTGCCATTTCCAGAATTGGGGTTCGGTGTGACTGGTGAATAGGATTTGGGCCCTTAATGAGTGGATTACTGGACTGGTAGGCCGGTGGGAGACTGGGAGGGGTAGCACTTGCTTGTTTGGTGCCGTCCTGCCACATGTGGTAGCCAGCATGAGGCAGCAGCAGCTAATAGGAAGCTTGTTAAAGTCAAGTTTAGCTGATAAAGCGACCTAAATGTAGTCCCAAAAGAGCCGTAAGGGCTATCACTTTGGCCTGCAGTGGGCAATAAAGAATTTCCTACTGTGCGAGCACCCTACCCCTGCCTAGCATCGCTAACTAGGGCACTTCACCGACATCCACTCTCGGCAGTCGTCCTATGGTGGGGGTAGAGACATCGGTGGAAATGATTCTAGAGATTCTAGTGATTCGCGATTCTAGCCTGGCAAACTATTATTATTTCTTGCCGATGGCTTTTTTGAGCTGCTCTAAAGAATTTGTTCATCAAGGCCTTGATTCGCGGCATTGTGCCGCTGTGCTTGGCCGTTGATTCCCTTATGGTTTTGGGTGCTGCTTTGAATGAGGCTGCCTTCTGCTGCCCTTTCGTTGCTGTGCTCACGTGCTGCCAATCGGTGCGTTTCTCCACTACTGCTGTAGCTTCAGGCCGAAGATCGAGCGCGACAGCTGAGGAACCAGCTGGACAGGAAGCGGCGTGAGGTCGAGGTCAATCAGCAGCAGCGCTGGGCTGACGTTGCTGCCATGGAGGCTGTGAGTAGTTTGCCAGGGCTTCTCAGCCAATGCGGCGAGGCTTATGCTGTTCACCATAACCTGCTCCTTTACCGGGTCATTGCATTCGCTGTTGGTGGTACTCGGCAGCAGGTCAGGCAGGCTGCTGCTGCTAGTAATAGTAATAATAATAATAATAATAATAATGCACTTCATAAAGCGCCCTCAGAGAACTCAATCTCTCTCTCTCTCTAGGCGCTTTACATTTGCTGCAAAGTGAAATGCAATTGAATGGTGAGTAATATCATGCTTGATAAACAAACAAAATGAATAACATGGTTAGGGGTGACATGCACACGATCAGCATGCAAGTGTGGTTAGTGGCAGCATACACAGTGTCAGCACGTATAAGCACATGAAGGACGAATCACACGGACCCACTAAATGCTGTCCTAAATAGGTGTCTTTTTAAGTTCTTTTAAAATGTGGTCAAGTCAGGGGATGTTCTGACGCAAGTGGGGAGTGAGTTCCAGGCTTTGGGAGCATACGAACTAAATGCACGGTCTCCAAAGGATTTGAGGTTTGTATGAGGTATTTGTAGACTGTTGGATTCCGAAAAGCGGGTGGTACGATTATTGGCCTGGTGGGGGAGTAGATCTGAGATATAGGTTGGAGCCAAAGAATGAAGTGACCTAAAAGTGAGCGACAAAACCTTAAAGTCGATCCATTGCTTGACAGAGAGCCAGTGCAGGTCGGCGAGAAGTGGAGTAATGTGGCAACTTCGATGCTCACGACAGACAAGCCTAGCTGCAGAGTTTTGCACCAGCTGCAATCGCCTGATTGCACATGCTGGTAGGCCAGTGAGCAGTGAGTTGCAGTAGTCGAGACGGGATGTCACGAATGCATAGACCAACTTGGACGTGGTATCCTTAATTAAACAAGCCTTTTAGCAATGTTATGAAGCTGAAAATAGGCAGATTTGACTGTGGAGCTGATATGGTCGTCAACCAGCTGCAATCGCCTGATCGCACATGCTGGTAGGCCAGTAAGCAGTGAGTTGCAGAAGTCGAGACGTGATGTCAGGAATGCATGGACCAACTTAGATGTGGTATCCTTATCTAAACAAGCCCGCATTTTAGCAATGTTATGAAGCTGAAAATAGGCAGATTTGACTGTGGAGCTGATATAATCGTCTAACGAGAGGTCGCTTTGGAATATGACACCTATATTTCGAGCTGATTCAACGGGAGATATGCTGCAGAGCCAGTTTTGAGCGGCAGCCTTTCCAATTTGTGAATCACACTGGGTTTGCCCATAACTAGTAAGTTAGTTTTATCATCGTTTAGTTTTAGAAAATTTGCAGCCATCCATGATCGGATGTCATCAATACATGCAGCAAGAGAGTTGAGAGAGTTTGAGGTGCTCGAAGGCTGGGAGGGATCAAAGCAAAGGTACAACTGAGTGTCATCCACATAGAAGTGAAAGCCTAGATTGTGCTTGGCAATCACATCAGCAAGAGGGAGAGTATAAACCGTGAAAAGAACCGGACCTAGCACGGAGTCCTGAGGTACCCCACATTTCGGAGGTACCTTAGATGATCTTTGTCCATTCATGTCAATACTATGGAGTCTCCCACCCAGTTAGGACCTGAACCACTGCAGAGCAGTGCCAGGGATGCTCAGGCGAGATGAGAGGCGCTGTAGAAGAACTTTGTGATCGATGGTGTCAAAAGCTGCCAAAAGATTGAGCAAAACAAGCAGAGACACTCTACCCATATCTGCATTCCTAAGTAGGTCGTTGTATACCCTAAGCAATGCTGACTCTGTGGAGTGATTAGCTCTAAAGCCAGACTGGAACTTACTAGCAAGGTGTGAGGTTTCGATATAGGAGTTTAGCTGATCCGCCACGACCCGTTCGAGTGTCTTTGATCGGAATGGTAGAAGGGAGACTGGGCGGTAGTTGCTTAAGTTGTCTTGGTCTAGTCTCACTTTCATGAGAAGTGGCCTGACTACTACTATAGCTTTTTTGAAAGGTGCTGGGACATTACCTGAGGCTAATGACATATTAATGATGTTAGTTATGCATGGCAGCAGCAGATCACTGCAACATAGGAGCAGGACAGTGGGAATAGGTTCCAGAGGACTTGTTGTCATCTTTGATTGGGATACGAACTTCAGGACTAGATCACTAGTGACCTGCTTAAATGTAGACATTGAGGTGCAGCCAGGAATCGGGGAACAGCATTCTAGTGGGGATGTTGTCATCGCAGGGATGGATTCCCTGATCTTGTCTATCTTCGGCACAAAGAATCGAGAGAAGCGATCGGTTAGATCATCACAAGTATCATCAGGTAAGGAGCTATTCTGGGACCGGTAGAGGAGATGGTTTATTGTCGACATTAGCATTTTTGGATTGTGCATCTGTGATTCAACAATGTTTCTATAGAAGCTAGACTTGGCCTATGCTAGGATCGATTGGTACTACCTACAGTAATCTTCATATGCCTGTCGATGGACAGTCAGTCCAGATCTTTTGTATGCTTTTTTAAGCTTTCGCTTAGTAGACCTGGCTAGTTTAATGTCTGTGGTAAACCATTGGCCGTCTGGGCGGGGGGCCGCACAGTGCGCTTTGTCAGAGGTGCAAACTCGTCGAGCGTGTCAGCTAGTGTCGTGTTGTAGCTATCTACCAATTATGACAGATCGGAGAGAAGACTGAGAAGCAGAGGTGATGCAGATATTCTCGCACGGACAGCATCGATGTCAAGGGTCTTGAGGTTTCGCGATTCACTGGTTATTTTAGAGGAGGAGGTGGGCACACACTGTATATTGAATGAGATATGCATGTGGTCAGATAAGAAGGATTTGGTAATAATTGGTGATGACAAAGTGCAGTTGTATGAGAAAATCTGGTCGCGTGTGTGACCCTTGATGTGAGTAGGGCCATGCACATGAGCCACAAGAGACAATGAGTCAGTCAATGCACGAAATTCGGTGCTGAAAGCGGCAGATAAGTTATAAAAGTGAACCTTGAAATCACCCATATCGAGGAAGGATCGATTTCTTGCACACAGAATCGAAATGAGATCGGGGGAAATCTGAGATTAAGGAGGATTTGGTACCTGGTGGGCGATAGACTACTGCCACTATGTGTAGCTTCTTTTCGGATGAGACCAAGACAATCGATTCAAAAGGCTGCTTCGAGGGTACTGCAAATGGCTTGAAGTTGAATTTCGAGCGCACAATAATAGCAACTCCACCTCCAGTTTTGATCGATCTAGGGGTGGGAAAGAACGAGAAATCAGATGGGGTAGCGTCTTTAATTGTCGGGCATTTTATCGATTTTAGCCAAGTTTTAGTTAGGGCGAGCGGGTCGATACCATTTTCAGAAATAAGGTCGCTTATTACCAGAGGCTTATTGCACATTGAGCGAGGATTCCAAAGGCAAGCGTTAAGTCTGGCTGATGGAATTACAACAGGCCTGATGACCACTAAGTTAGAGAGATTTACAGTTGAGCATGTGGGGGAGCGTGCTGAGCGGTTCGAGACAATGCTAGGAATACCAAACGAGCCGGTACTCAGCTCGCAGTTCCCATCAACGACCTGGTGGTTCTGGCCACGGCGGCGGCTACAGGGGGTGCTTTTTTTTGTTATCATAGTTCATGAATCTTAGCAACAACATTAATATCTAGGAATGCATTTGATCTACGATGACGAAGCGATAACAGCTGCTGACGATCATAACTAACATTCAGGTTACTAGCCGCCGGCGTAGCTAAGGCAGCCGTCGGCATGGGAGACCCAGCAGCCCGAAGCGATAAGCGTTTAGATATCCACAGGGACGTAATTTCTTACGCGCTACGGTCAAATAACAATCAGAAGAACTTTAAACAGGTCTTAGCTGTATCGTTTCCGTATACGATGTTCGCAAGAACTTCGGTTTTCGGAAGAATTCTGCAACGAACACGAACGCACGTTAGAGCGCTCTATGTCAGGAGGCGAGAAAAGCAAAGACCTTGCTACTGATGACTGGTCGCAGGCTCGGCAAAGAATGTGACACGAGCATTTGTGCTGCTACCTTGGCAAGCATCACGTGTCACTCGACATGCTGTTTGCTCCTCTACCTGCGTAGTTGCATTCGATGAAATTGCTTAATCGGGATTAGATGCACTTCATGGCAACGTGGGCAGAATGGTGGTGTGCGCTTAGCGTGTACCGGTAATGCTTCTGTTGAGTTGCCATGCTGTGTCATTTGTTCCTTGGGGGCCGTTGCTGCCAGAAATAGATTTGCTACTGTAGACCCTTTCCCACCCTGGTTGGCCCCAACATATGGGCATATTTGCATGATTGCTGTTGCACAGACCTGGCAGGCTTTACTTAATGTAATAAGAGAAGAAAAAAATGTTGTAGTATCAGTTATCTTTTGATTATATATTGACCTAGCATAACACTGTGGCTATTTTGTTTGCATTGGCATTGCTGCCTTGATCGGGCTGTAGCTGATGCCTGTAGCTATGCCTGTAGCTGATCGACCATCCGAAAGTATTGAGCATAGCATTACTCCAGACTTTCTCCTAATGGGCTAGAAGTACTGCTCAAGACGTCCTTCTCTCAGTCGTGCGTGTCACACTCATAAAAATGTGCCTTGGCCAAGGTCTTTCGCTTTTTCAGTATGATCGTGTGCTCGACTGAATGTCATGTCATCTGGCCCCTCGTTTGACTAACGAAAATTAACCTCCAGACCACTGTCCTTATTCAACGACGAAAGAGAGGTCCCTGCACAATACCATTACCAAATTTACCCGCCTTTATTTCTCTACTGACCCATGAGGGGTCGCCAACGACGAATGCAGATACCTCTCTCCTGAAATAGGACTGTCTGCAGGTTCGATGGCATGGTGGGTTAAAGAGAATCACTTCCTGTGCGACAGGCTGGAGATTGGCTGGGAGTTTATGCTGTCGCCTCGATCTAGTGCAAGCTTTGCCGGGGCAGCCTCAGTCTTTCATTTCTTACATGGAAAGGTTACAACTAAATGCCATAGGTCTCTTGTACCTGGCCCGAATTCTGGATAGGTTTTAATTGATTTCTTTAGTCTTATCACTAGTGTGGTGGGGGTGGCAGGACTTTATCACCGTTGCTGGTGGCATGCTACTAAACCATGACACGTTTGCCCATAACTTTTTGAGAGACTGAGAATTCAAGTCACTAGCTGTCTTTGGGCTGTCTGCTCGTAATGGTATCGTTTTGCTGTTTGAATGTTTACAGTAGTCTTTGGTTTCCCGGCAGATTTGGACAGCAGGCCCATGCTAGATGACTCTATTAAATGATCCCTGCTGGCACGAAGTGGTACGGTGGGTCTGACGGATGAAGGCAAACATCCCAGCTAGATGTAGCAAACCGCCTCCTAACCGTGTCTATGCCATCTGCGGTGAAAAATTTTGCAGCTAGGCTTGTATGTCGTGAGCTTCGCAGTTGCCACATCTCTCTTTCTTGCTAACCTGCAGTGGCTCCCAGTCAAGCAACACGTCGACTTCAAGTTTCTGTCACTCACTTTTAGGTCTCTACATTCTATGACTCCAGCCTACCTATCAGATCTACTCCCCCACCAGCTTAAGTATCGTACCACCTACTTTTCATAATCCAATCGTTTACGTATATCTCGTACAATCCTGAAATCCTTTGGAGACTTTTAGTTTGTATGCTCCCAATGCCTGGAACTCATTCCCAACTTGTGTCACGACGTCTCCTGACTTGACCACATTAAAAAATATTAAACCGCACTTATAAATCACAGCATTGAGTGGGACCCTGTGATTCATCCTTTATGTGGTTCTGTGTGCTGACACTGTGCATGCCGCCACTAACCATACTTGCATACTGATCCTGCGCATGTCACCCCTAACCATGTTATTCTTGTTGTTTATTGAGCATGCTACTACTAGCCATTCGAGCATGCTTACTTTGCAGCAAATGTAAAGTGCTTAGAAAGAGCTTGTGTTCTCTGAGGACACTATATCAAATGTGTTATTACTATTAGCTCTTGTTCCAGGCGGATTTGTGCTGAAACCCTACTACGAGGCAAAGAAGACTATAAAAAAAAATAGTATCGTGGTTACTCAGTGCTGGTCTTGCTAAGAAGCATCTTTAGACAACAGCCACTCGTCCCACTCTCGTGTCTACCCCGCATGGTTTGCGACCCGTTCTTTATCACACTGTCTGGTTTACTATGATAGTCTGCTGCATCACAAGATGGTCCAAATTTGCTGTTTATTTAGGATTTTTTAAAATTTGATCTCTTGGTTATGACTGGTTGACTCGATAAAGTAGAAACCGTATCCACATGAATCGGGTCCACTCGACTATTCTGGGCAGCTACTGGGCAGCTTCAGGGATTAGACCAGTGCTTCTGCTTCTGTCGGTCTTTGATGTTCTCCACTGAATGCAACTGCCATCTTATCGTCTGGCTCTCATCGGTTCATCGACTGTCTTTTTAGGTGGAAAGGAGAGAAGCACCTGCGAGGAGGGCTGTACTGCCGGAAAGGAGGTGAGTGCCTCCTTTAAGTCTGCCATCGAAATGTTCCTCTGGCTTCCTTACACGAGAGAGACAGGAGAGAAAGAGAGACAGACAGACAGAGGGAGATGGAGATAATAATATTGCACTTGATAATAATATTGCACTTGATATTGCACTTGATAAAGCGCCCTCAGAGAACTTAATCTCTTTCTAGGCGCTTTACATTTGCTGAGACAGAGAGAGAGAAAGTGAGATCGTGAGAGAGACAGAGACGGAAAGAGATTTAGACATTATTGATAAGAGAAAAATTGTGGTTTTTTTATCGTAATACTTGTTGGGCTCATTATTTCTCCTGGCCTCCCTACTTGGTTGACATGGTTGATAATTGAATTGATGTCCTTTACAGAGGCTGTGATAAATGTATATCCTTTTTATTTAGTGGCTTTTCACATTAACTGCATAGAGGGTTAATGTTGTGTCAGGATTTTCACTGGGGTAAACAAAGTTTGGCAATAGCAGAAACAGACCTGCAACGTTCTGTTTAGGTGACCGATTATGGAAACATTGAGCTATCCAGTCTACTGATTCCGTCACTCGTCAATAGGCACATTGACAAGCCTGACGTTACTCATTTCCCTGAGCCAGATCTGTTAGTCCAATGAGTAATAATAACATTAATAATGATAAAAATAATATCCCTGTTTGGACAATCTACATATGCTTGAGAAAAAGCGAGTCAACTGATTAGTAGTTAAAACGTAAAAAATCCTCCTATTATCCAAATAAAGTTTCAGTTACAGCAGCTGTGGCCATTTAGTGTGAGGATTATTTTCAAACTGGGTGTAAGCACGTGCGAATTTTTGCAATGTCGCAAGGCTGAAAAGTTCATTTTTGAAGAGGGCACCCATATTTTATTCAGAGGCTAGAAAGATGTTTTGACTAAGCCAATTTTAGGATTAGGCTAGCCAGTTTCTTAGTGACACTAGGTTTATGCTCAAAGTACGCAAGTATGCGTTAAATAAACCAATAAGTGATGTAACCAGTAGTCTTAAACATGAGTAGAGCATTATTTTGTTAACCAAAGTTTACAATTTTGTTGTGCTGAAAGCCCCAAGGCCTATATAACCAGCATGCTATTCTGTTGTGCTGTCTGGTTGGCTAAGGATACTTTTGGTGTCTCATCATTCGCATACATACAATTGTGCTCATTTCCTGCACACACAATGTAATCACTCACTTGACTTAAAAGATCCTGCCCCGGTATGTAAGCGTTCGTTAATCCCAGATTGTGCATTGAAGTCTAGTGATAATAGTAGAGAAACTAGTTAATACCATAGTTCAGTCGCTATAGTGTGTGCTTACGGTCAACCAAAGCAGTCAGGTTCTTCTCCTGTCGGAATTGTACAGCTCTGTTCATCGTGTTCGCTAGACCTTCTGACTCTGCACTTTTAAAATGTACGGTAAATGTTAAGGTTGAATGTGTGTATTCATCGCTAAGAGTACATGATTTCATGCAGTAGTCTAAATTTAAGCAGTTTATAGACTGCTTTTATTGTGAGAATTTTTATAAGTTACTAATAGCATCTACTTCACTGTAGTACTTGATCGGGAAGGAATTTGGTATGTCTTTCCCTTCCAGTCACACGCAATGACTCAAATGAATAAGAAAAACCAAGAACAATTCAAATAAAGCCCGAAAACAACCCCCGTGAACTGGCAGTCAAGGAGCTGACATTTCGTGTGCTAGCAAATCCGGCAATGCAAATTTTCTTCCTGTAAAGCTTAAAGTTCCAGATCTTTTACTGTCCGGCTACCGAGAAACCCTTGTTAGCCACAGTCGTCAAAGCTGTTTTCTCTGCACGGCTCTGTTGTTGTGATGGTCCTGTTTTTTTTAGTCCCTGGCAGTTGCTATGAATGGTAAAGCTAGCTGTGCACCACACACTGTCCAGTAGAAATGGTACTTACTGTTTACTAACTTCCGTCACGAAAGTGAGTGGGTGCTAGGGTTGTTTTGGATGCTACGCCAGGCCCCTGGCATCAATCGGCACCAAATGAAATTGTCATAGGGTCATCGATAAGAGTGCCGATGTTTTGATCTTGTATGATCTTGCCATCGTATGAGTTTCAATCGTGCTGCACCCTGGTGGCAGGTCAGGTCAGGTCAATGCAGCAAGCAAAGCTTAAACATTCAGTAGTCTGACTGGGGTTAACGGCAATCATCTGAGAAATGTGGAGCTACTTTGAAGGACACTGCACATTCCATGGGTAATTAAAGAGAAGGTCTCTCCAGCCGGTTTTTTTCACTGCCATCTAGTGCATTGATCGTGGTGCGGTGGAGCTTGCGAGCTTTGTCTGGCAGACCCTTGCACGATTTAGTTCTACTAGTTCGACGGGTCGACATTGTGTTGGAAGCCGTCTACCGTGTGCTCTCCGTGTCCCTTCCTTTGGGGGGGGGGCATTGTTGGCGAGCCGGCAATAGACGGAACCAGGGCTAGATCGCTCGTAGCACGCCTGTGTGCGAATTTGCCTGCTCCGGCGAAGCCGGTCGAGATCGAGCAGCCGACAAGCGGCCAGCTGCTGTCGAGCGTTGTGCCAGTGCCTCATTCGAGCCGCTATCTTCGAAGCCGTCACTCTATCCACACGTGAGCTGCGCACAAGCGTGCGAAGAATGTCAAGGAGCCCGAGACTTCCCCCCACAGAGAGAGAGAGAGAGACAGAGAGAGAGAGAGAGAGAGAGAGAGAGAGAGAGAGAGAGAGAGAGAGAGAGAGAGAGAGAGAGAGAGAGAGATGGAGGTGATTGTTTGCCTGCATGCAGGTCACGCACAGCAGACAGAACGCTAGGTTCATCGAGCCCACACTCACTTGGCTGCCGCAGAGGCCTCGAGCAGTCGATCTGTTTTACTTCTGATGTTATATTCCTGCCCTTGGGTCACCCAGAGCCGGTCTGCTCGATTTTTCCCCACCCCACCTCCTCCTTCCCCAACACACCTCGCAGTGGGTAGTAATGTAAAACGTCAATATTGGCCTATTTAGCAGGCTCGATCAGGGTCGTGAAGTGCTACTATCTTACCCTTTGGCATAGTCTTGTGACAGAAGCAGCTGTGGCCCCTACCCGGTGCCCTCACCTGGATTCCAGAGACGACATATTTGCATGAGAATGCATGGGTTACTACTGAATTAGCTATCAGAATGCACATAGCAGCATAACCAGAATTAAGCCAATGAGAGGGATAGACCTTGATCTATTCAGAGGCTGTCAATCAAACGAATGCTGAAGAATTGTGTCTGCTGGCTATCTGCGTGGCCCACCCCTCCTCCTGGTCTGAGTAGGAGCCCCTCGGCTGAGTTTGAAAGCTGTCCTGCTTGGCAGATCTGCTGTGCGTTTACCCGGCTGTTCGAGCGGTCCCCAGCCAGTAATTGATTGTAAGCATGTTTACCAATAATTACTTGTGTGCTGGATTTGATTTAGGCTGTTAGGACTATCCCTTCTCTTTGTCATTATTGCACGATTGCAGCCGTCAAACTTCAGACTGTTTTTTTTTACAACCGTGGAATAGAATGTCAGCGTTAAAGCATTTTTTGTACATTTACGTTCGTTAAATTTAGTAGCGAATAGATTAGCCCCTGACCAGAGGTGCAAGATAGACACGAACGTTAGTGGCCGAATCCTGGCATCACCGTTTTTGTTTGGTCGTTTTTATCGCTGGGTAGCTGGACACGACTGCTTAGTTATTTTTGATCGAACGTGTTGATCGTCATGTTGCTGAGTGAACTTGACACTATGGCTGGCACACACTACTCTATCTCGAGTCTGAGATTAAATTCTCTCTCTCTCTCTCTCTCTCTCTGTGTGTGTGTGTGTGTGTGTGTGTGTGTGTGTGTGTGTGTGTGTGTGTGTGTGTGTGTGTGTGTGCGCGCGCGCGTTTATATCTCCATCTCTATCGCTCTCTAACTCTCTCTCACTATTTAGAACATCATGCCTATCTTTATCTGTCTCAATCTCTCTCTCTCTCTCTCTATATATATATATATATATATATATATATATATATATATATATATATATATATATCTAGTCTTGCTCTCAATCTTTCCTGCTGTCCTTGTCTTGTAGGGCAGCGGACTTTGCAGTGGCCGGTCTTAGCGGCCGTGACCCGGCATTCGTTCGCGCCCACGCCGTGCCTGCCTTGGCGTCCGACACCGTCGAGGCTCCATCAATGACGTCTATGCTAGCGCGCATCGGCGCTGGCCCGGCGGCCGCCGAGCCGGAGATGTGAGTATCTATCTCTCTGCCTTTCTCCCTCCCTTCCTTTGCCCGACGACCGTGATCGCCAGCAGCATTTGCGCTGCACACGCTGTGGCAAACGGTGGCTGCAAGGGCAGCTGCCGCTTGGTGAACTGCCAGTGGCAGCCGAATCGCAGAGGAAAAGGGGCACGTGCTCAGAAGAACCGCCCTGCACACGAGTCGGCTTTGCTTTTCAGAGTCGCTACAGCAGTCAAAGTGTTATCCCGAGCGCCTAAAGATGAACTCACATTCATATCAGTGTATATCTTTGTGACTTGTAGCAGAAGCCATTAAAGCAGGTTTACAGTGCCTGTTGACGAGGTGCAGTGATAGCTGATCTGCACCAGCTCCTGTTGCTACCCAATTTGTGTTTGAACCGCAATGTTTCGAGTCTCATTAGGGATGCTTGCTGATCTTTGGGGTGACTGGGCTGTGATAGCCCAAGAGATAAGGTCGAGACCAAGAACGTAGGTTCGAATCCTGCGGTCGGGCGATCCTTTATTGCCAACTACAAGTGGTGGTGATAACCGATGAGGTTCTTCTGCCACTATACAAATGGGGCTTTTGAATCAGCCAAGATAGCTTCAATGTTGCTTCGCCTTCCCTCAGCCTGAGAGCTGTTTGCAGCTAATAGAGTGCTGTTGTGGCACCCTTTCAATCTCCTTCTGCTGCCCGAAGCTCGCAGGCTCGTGTGGTCGCCTGGCAGTGCATCGTTCCACGCCGACCCAAGCAAGCGAACCACTGTCGTCTGCTATCTCAGGTCCGAACTGCAGAGGAAAAAGGAGGACATTCGGCGCAAGCTGAACGACAAGGTGATTCGAGGTCGTGCGGCGGACATGCGAGCTTTCAGTCTCGACGTGGCCGATATGCCGCGCCGTTTCAGCGCTCGCGGCACTCACTGTGCTGATTTGTCGTTTCGCTCTCGTGCACTTCGTAGCGACGGTTCGTTGCGCTCGCGCCCCATCGTAGGATCGAAATGGTCCGACAGCCTTGGCTCAGCCGCCGCCTCCTGCTGCTGCTGCTGCTGCCGTGGATGAGCGGCCTCGCTGGGGGGCGCCCGGCAGATTCAACCTCGGCGACTTGCGACTCGAGGCGACGGCCTCCGACATGGAGGGTAGGTGGGCACCACTCGGATAGATGCCTTTGCCGCCAAGCACCCCGAGGGTGCCGCCAATGAGCCCGCTGGAGCGCTCACCACCGACAGCCTTGCCGCCGCCTCCTAGTCTCGAGCCGAGGCCGTGCTCTTGGGCAGCCGGCGAGCTTTGGTCTGCTTGCAGCCACCGGCGCACACGACGATGGCGCGCCTGCGGTCAGCCGGCCCTCGCCGCCGCCAGTCTCGGCTCGAGCTCAGTGGGGCAAGCCGTCATCTAGCGTCGTGACAGCTCTGCATGGTGCCAAGCTCGTCGAAGGAGCTACTGCAGCTCTGCCCGTAGCAGAGCAGCAGCCGAAGGTGGCTGCTGAGTCTTCTCCACCTCCTCCTGGTAAGACTGAATGGTTTGCACATGCGCATGCACCTGCCGGTTAGTGGGCTGTGGCGATTAAGACAAGAGAGGCTTAGACACGGCGTGCAGGCAGTTGGCTGTGGTTGGAGTTGGCTCTTATGATTGCTTAAGTGGCTGCCATTGCATAGCAGGTATAGAGTTTAACATGGCAGGTATTGTCTAGCAGATATAGAGTTGCTTTAGTTGTGCTGTATAGCATGGGCACCCCTGTGCACGAGTTTTGTGTGTGTATGTGTGTGTGTGTGTGTGTTTGTGTGTGTGTGTACCATTGTGTATGTGTGCCTGTTTTTGCTGCATTGCTCTAGCTGCTTATGCAAAGCATGGCTGGGTGATGTACTCTCAATTCCAACTTTTTAACGTAGTGCCTCCACGACCTGCAGCACGGCCCAAGACAGTTGGAGCAACCATCACCCTGAATCGCCCTGCTGCTGCACCTGTCAGTGTTAGCCGGCTAGCAGCTGCCCTGCCTGGCAGGCGACTGGGTGCAGGAGGCCTTGAACTCGACCAGCCCGGTAAGCAGCCGGTGAAGGGTTGCCACAGTGCAGCCGTGGTTTCGAGAGTCGTTCGCGAGGGTCACCGCCATCACAACGACCGTGGATTGCAGTAATCGTGGTGCTGGCCATGACCTGATGCTGGTTGGGTTGTACTCCGTCGTTTGCTTCAGAGGGGATCACAATGCCAGCCGGTTTACTCCCAGTCGTGATTTCCGACCCACAGCCAATCTAAAGAGTAAAATTAAAAAATACTATCTGATTTAACAGACTCTTTTTGTATAGCGACAGAAGAGCCTTTACGGTTATCACCACTTCTTGCAGTGGCGATAAAGGATCGCCCACGATTCGAATGATCCTCAGGATTCGAACCCACGACCTCAGGGCCAAGGTCGTGAAAAGCAACCACTTTACCTAGTGAGCCATTACGGCTAATTTACCTTTTCGATGACATAAACGTGTGTCACATCTTGGTAAGCCGTGGTGGCACACTAGGTAAGGTGATTACTTTTACGACCTCGGGACCGAGGTCGTGGGTTCGATTCCTCCGGTGGCGATCCTTTATCGCTGCTGCAAGTGGTGGTGATAGCCGTAAAGGCTCTTCTGTCGCTATACAAAAGAAGCTGTTTAATTAGCTAGGATTTATTATTAATTATAGGTGAGCCGTTATGGCACACTAGTTAAGGTGGTTGCTTTTCACGACCGCGGTCCGAGGTCGTTGGTTCGATTCCTGGTGAAAGCCATAAAGGCTCTTCTGTTGCTATACAAAAGAGGCTGTTTAATCAGCTAGTATTTTTATATCACCTAAAAGGCATCCCCTGGATTTCCCATGGACAGCCTGAACTGCTTCTCCCACACAGTTTCGGCAGCTGCACCTCTTAGCTAAACTTGTGAAAGTGGGCTGGACATTTGCCAGTGCCTGCTGTCTGTGGGCCACAGTGAGCGCAGCTGCTGATCATTGGCTGCTGGCTTGCTTCTGAAGAGGTTTCGACTAGGCTGGCCAAGCGAGAGTTCGTTGAGGGCCATTGCGTCTGATTTCATACACTTTGCGTCTGATTTCATACACTTTACTCTGCTTGTTGGTGTGCCGGTGGTCGTGACTTGAGGAAGCAACTGTGACGATAGATAATGAAATAGATAGTGTAATTGGAAATAGCTGCCATCTGCCACATTGCATGCCGAAGTGCAGCCACTAGCAGGCCTTGGCACCCATGTCATTTTGCTGATTAACCACCAAATGCGTTTTGTGCTATTCTGCTGTGTCCAAGTATGTGTGGACCTCATTGTGATCATATGGCTTTTCTTTCATCCCCTTTGCTGCAACTGTCAGTACCATATGATTGTAGACTCGATCGACAAAATCGAATTCGATGGTGCAGCTAAATCTGATGATAGAGACAAAGGTAATGCTGTTGCCTTGCTAGAAGTTGCCTGGCAAGCAAGAGAGCTTTTGCTTGAACTGCTGCACTACATTGTATTAGCCACTATTAACTTGTCTTTGCCTGTGCAACAACTTGCTTATGCTTTTTCTATCTAAATATCTGATAATTTTGGATGAGATTAGTTGGTCTGTTTTCTTTGCATCGTTCTATCTCTCCCAGTCTTCGCATCACCTAAGACTAGCCAGGACTTAGCTTGTGCCATTTAAAGATGTAGCATTATCAGTTACTTTGGTCTGCAATTGTATGCATCTACAATGCTTTGTCTGTTGCAATGGTTCAATCTGTTTTGTTACCATGTATAGCTTATGAAAGAGATGATCTCTTTGCCAAGAGTGTACACATGCATGGCCACGGGTACATATGCACCCCGATAGGGGCAGAATTCTGATCCTTCTGTGCACAAAAGCAGCATAATAGGTCAGTGGCTAGGTCCTTTGCAATGGAAATATGGGTCTTACCTAGAAGCAACCTGGGAGCGTCTCTTATCGGATAAACATGTGGAATTCTACAAAATTGATCGATTTCAGATATAGACGTCATTTTTATAAATTGTGTAGCCTTTTTGGAGCATGCCTATAATAATTAAAGATCTGATTTTCGTGTGTACTTGAGTGAACGTGATGCTTATTTTCCCGCCATGTTTAGCTTCCTTTTCCTGCCTTTTGCAAGGGAACTGTCGTCTTTGCAGAAGGTCATAGACTAAGGAACCCTGCCGATTCGTTTAAGGAATTCAACCAACCCCTTCATATGTGTTGTATTACTCATCGGAAGATCGCTCAGCACGATCAGCATCAGCCTAGGCTGGTGTCAACTTTAGCCCGGCGATGTGAGCTCCATAGAGTTCAGTTGCTAACTGCCAACGTTTGGATCCTCGGAACGGAATGGAATCTCCGTCTGCAGTGTAACGCCGAAGTTTTCCACGGCATATTTAAAGCTTAAGCTGCTTTTAGTGCACATACAGTGCTCAACCGGCTTCATCATAGGCAGCAAAGGGAAACTGAGAAGAAACGTAGCTGAATCACGAGGGCAGTCGAGGAAGTGAGATGCATGGATGTAGCGGCTCAGCTCAAAATAAGACTGCATGCTGTGATTAGACGGCCTTCTGAAGGGGGCTGCACTACGGGATTGCGATTGAGAGGATACGGGATTGAAAGGCTACAATAACCGCGCTGTTGTAGTCAGTAGAAGTCTGTGTATTGGGACTCGAGTCGGCTGGCAAATGGTGCATCGTGTTAGTCATATGGTTTCGAGTAGCACACCTTGATGAGGTTGGCTGGTGCAGCTTAGCCCACCGATCGCGACCTACAGTCCTTGGGCGATAGTTGAGGGTGGTATGTCAGCCATACCATGCTGCTGAGCTGCGACTTCTCGTGAGCAGTGGAATAGGAAAGAAAGCAGCAAAGCCTGCAACTTGATCGCATGATCTGATGAGTAACATTTTGGAGGTTTTAGTTCCCGAAACGTAGGTACTTGCGGCGTGGTTGAATGAAGATAGTTGTGGGCCAAGGTTGTTCGATCGAGGAGGGCATGATAAGCTTTAATTGTTTTGCATGCCTAAACTGCTAGCAGTGCGATGTGGAACTTGAACTGAGGCTACGTTCAAAGCAAATTATTGCTAGACATTGTAGGCTTTTAAATGATTTCGCACGGAAACTTGTGATACTTCAATATATTTCTCAACGTCTGCAGCTATGTGAGTCAGTTGTGTGCTGCTGTATACTGGCACCTGATCAAGCTAGACCGTTTTTGTCGTGTGGTTACTTCTTCGAATTTTGTGGTCTATTGAAATTCATACTGTGGTAAATAGGATACTGAAAATTTGCTTGTTTTTCTTATGTTAGGCTGAAAGGCGGTCTCGACTTGTGAAGTTGGCTGACCGCTCTAAGCTAACTTTGACCAAATATATTTTTGCGGACATAGCAAGTCTCTAACTCGTACCTATCTCACCCATCTCTTACATACCCACAAGGCCTGCCTGGGCTTAGCTTCTTCGTGCCTGGCTAAACTACTTCTCTAGTGTCAGCTCCTCTTGCCTTTGGGACAGTAAATTGGCTGTGCCATTATTTCACTAAAAGGCTCTTGGCGACCGAAGTGTCTTTGCTATATGTCTTTGTTTTGTCTTATATCTTTGCTCTGCTTGTCCTTGACTGGAACTCACCTCCCCACAAATCTTGCGCACCGACATCCGCATTGCTGCCGAATGTGGAGCATCTATACTTTCCAACAGTCCGGCATGGCTACTTCTATGCTACTTACTCGTTTGACCGTTCTCTTGTCACAGCTGTGCTTCTCACTCGCTCTTGTTGCATGAGAGGAAGTCTGCAAGCAACCGAAAGGCGCTCGGACTATGGGTGCCCGGTAGAAAACTCTCCAGTCCGACTCGTGCTCAGTGTTAGTGGCTCTTTCGTAGCACAGGATGGAACACTGTTCCGTAACCAAAAATCTTGAGAAGACTTCTCTTAACGATTGGCTTCATCTGTTGGTTATTTGGTAGCCCAGCTATTTCTTTCTTCCGGATCTCGACTCTATCAGCATCTGACAGTGCATGGCATCACTTAATTTGGCATTGCCATCAATGACAGATCCTCACATTTATTAAGTACATGTATTACGTAAGGTGCCAAAACATAGCAAAAAACTTGCATGTCGTCTTGTATCCCATCTTGTCTTCATGCTGTGAGAAGCTGCTAAATGTGTACAGTTAGTTGCAGTTTATATTGGGCTTGAATATAGTTGACCTTGACCAATCTGGCATCACCATTATTGGCCCCATCTCCTTGCAGCAGCAAATTTAATTTAACTTGGCAAGATGAAACTATGATGCATGCCACCAGAATTGAGAGGCTGGGTTCGTCAATGGCTTTTTAAGGTTACAGTTCTGTTGGTCGCAACAGGTTCTCTGTGTAGTTCCGATAAATTTGTACCTCATCACTTCAAGTAGATCGCCGAGAAAATCTTAGAGGTATTCTAAAACTTCTCTAATGATAAAAGAACTCGTGAGTCGCATAAAAATGCCTGCTGATTGCAAGCACATATCGGCATGCCTACGAACACAATTACGATCTGTTAACTTCGAACACAATTAACTACAAACACGGCCGAGCGCACCATTCCTACATTATTTAATCGCGAGCTGCGGGCTTTTAGTTTTTATTCTCGGCGATCTTCGGCACGTGACATCCTGCTGGCGATAGCCTTGATCGTGCAAGCAATTTATCGTAGCGACTGTTTGTCTATGTAAGCATAGGACTAGTCACGATTCACTTTGCTGCCTTTTCAGTCAGTGATGGGAAACCGGAAAAGTTGTTCAACCGGGCCGCTGGCATCAAGCCGCCTTTGGGGGATGCTGGCTCCTCACCGGACGGCATCACGATAGAGGACCTGGACGTCGTCGATGGTCGTGGCAGCGCCGGTAAACGACCGGAGCATCAGAGTGGGCCCATCGGAGCAGCAGGAATTCCTGCCGGCGTCGTGGCCGCCCTGTCCACCGGTTGCTTTGACGTGAACGATCTTGCAGTGAGTAGTCTCTTGCTTCGGATGAGGTCAGCGACTAGACGAATGGGCACAGGATGCACGCCGTTATAGCCTCGCTAGCTTGCTGATCCGCTGTCACGTGCCCCTCCCTCCCTCCCTCCCTGCAGGACGTCACGTTTGACCGAGCTCCATGCTGGCAGCTGAGCGATGCCTCAAATGCTGCCATCGCTTGTGTCACTGTAGCTCCTCCGCACGTGCTCACTCCCCGACATTAGCAAGCTTTCGCTGGAGTCGCTGCCACCTGCACACTCAGGCAGCAGCAGCAGCAGCAAAACAACTTCGCGCAGGGTGCTCAGTGCTGAAGACGTCCGCAGCGACCAGGTAAGCCAATCTCTTGTCCGCTACTCAAGGACGTGCGCTTGCAGTTCGCTGAAGGAGCTTTGCTGGTTGCTGGTGAGAGTGCTCGATGTCGCACTGGGCGCAGATGCTGACCTGCGGTAACGGTAGGCGAGGAAAGGCCCCTTGACTTGCTGCTATTCAGGCTAGTGTGTACATGTATGCAGATGTATACAGGGTCGGAATCAAATAAGTCAGCCTTAGCATATGTAGCATGAAAGAAATGTAGAAAAGATGTAGTCCAGAGGGTTTTTCTTACATGTTTAATTGTTAGCTTTATTATTTTATGAGCCAATTGAATAAACCTAAAATGTAAGCGGTAGTCGGACGACTGATGCACCTTTTTGACTCTTACTTCCGGGTTCTTGAACTCATGGCATTTCGAATGTTCGTGCACGTGAAGGAATGTCCAATCACGACTGTTTCTTGCTCTGGCTCTCTAATTGGCAGATTTAATGTAAGAATTTATCATAAGACGGGTAATTGGTGTTGTTCTTAATGAAAGGTCGTGGTAGACAGTCGGTATTTTGTAGTTTGCTATTACTGTAAAAAAATTCGGCTCTTGCTTTGCTAGAGCCCCTTCAGACTGATCCTTTTTATCCATTTTTCCATCCCTTTCGATATCCATCCTTCTCATCCATCCCTTTTATATATATTGACCCAAACCGTTTTATAGAAACCTCGATGACTGGTCATAAAATCTTGATTGATGACCTGGTTTTCTATCAGTTACTCTTGCCCTTGGCTGTAGACTGTATGCCGATTATCCTTCAGCTTGCAGCAGTCGTGTTCGTTTGTATGTTGCCGTGGCAGCATAGTGCACATACTCTGCAGTTATTGCAGCCAAGACCGATGCTCTTTGTTGGTGCTAACAGTGCTAGCATTAGTTTCCGACGTGTCGTAGGCATTCGATAGGCCTCGTCCTGATCCAAGTTGTAATAAAAGTTCTGGTCGCATCTCTGAAGATGTGCTCTTGTTTTTTGTGGTAGTGCACGCCCACAAAAAACGACCTTTGAAGTTTGTCACTTTAGCCACTCCAATCTCACCTTCATCAACTGATTTGCTCGATGGGCGATCTCCAGCATGTGATCGTAATCGTGTGCCATGAGCATCTTGCATTGCTTCGTTCTCTGCCGGCATGTGTGAGTGGTATTGCACGTGCAGCCCCGAAGCTGTGCATGGCCGACCCCAGGCTCCTGGGTGTTCGTGCTTGCTCGAGTACGCCCGGCTGGCGCTGACCTTGGCTTGGTATTTTGTCTGCCTTTTTGTCTCGCAGGCTACCGGCTTTGGAATGACAACCGATCTCGTGCCAGTTACCTCCGATAGTCAACCTTCAAGTCCTCGAATGAAGCAGGCTGCTGCTGCTATCCCCAAACAGCAGCCAAGGGTGGCTGTTGATAATAATAATAATAATAATAATGCACTTGATAAAGCGCCCTCAGAGAACTCAATCTCTTTCTAGGTGCTTTGCATTTGCTGCAAAGGGAAAGGCGATTGAATAGTGAGTAATATCATGCTTGATAAACAAAATGAATAACATGGTTAGGGGTGACATGCACAGGGTCAGCATGCAAATGTGGTTAGTGGCAGCATGCACAGTGTCAGCATGCATAAGCACATGAAGGACGAATCACACGGACCCACTAAATGCTGTCCTAAATAGGTGTGTTTTTAAGTTCTTTTTAAATATGGTCAAGTCAGGGGATGTTCTGATGCAAGTCGGGAGGGAGTTCCAGGTTTAGGGAGCATACGAACTAAATGCACGGTCTCCAAAGGATTTGAGGTTTGTACGAGGTATTTGTAGACTGCTGGATTCCGAAAAGCGGGTGGTACGATTATTGGCCTGGTGGGGGAGTAGATCTGAGAGATAGGCTGGAGCCTAAGAATGAAGTGACCTAAAAGTGAGCGACAAAACCTTAAAGTCGATCCATTGCTTGACAGGGAGCCAGTGCAGGTCGGCAAGATGATGGTGCCGCGGAAGACGCTGGTGATAATGAGGATGACGCCGACGAGATCTCTGACAACGAGCTCAGTGCTGCCTACCTTGCTCAGCTGGAGAGCACTGTGGCTGAGGACAACGAGGCCGCTTCCGATGCCACCGGTCTGCAGGAGGTTGTCGACGATGACGCTGATGCTGCTGAGGGAGATGGTGCCGAAGATACTGATGACGTCGGCATTGATGAGGAGAATGAAGCTGACGACGACGAACCGTACGTAGCCGGGGCCGGGCGCATGCATTTCGAAGATTGCATATCACCGTGCACACGAGAAAGCCTGGGGGCAAAGCGTTCTTGCTTGGTTTTGCTCGAACGGTGATAGGTCTTTTTCACCTACGGCTATTGCCCCTTTTTCAGTGATCCCCAAGATGAGGCCGACTACAAATCCATAGTTGCAACCCTAGCGGAGATCGTTAAAGGTAACAGTAGCGTGGGGCAGCGATCGGGGCTAGACTCGGGCCAAGCCGTCGAGGCTAGCACTGGTTGCTGGTGGCTGCTGCAGTTGTCCGCCCTGCTGCAGCTTGCCATCGCGCCTGCTTTGCAGGAGAAGGCCTGGACAGCAGCAGCAGTCTCAGCGTGGTCAGCCCCGACCGAGAGTGCACCCAGGGCCCTCTGGTCGGTGCTGGTGACTCGCCGGGCGAGGTTCCTAGTCGGAGGCGCTGCGAAACCGTACCCGAACAGGACGAGACCTGGCAGTCAGGTATCCAGCTGCTAGCACCTAGCTGCTGCCGCCTCCGAGCTGGCTCGTCGTGCAAGCTGGCACGTCGTTCACTTGGTCCCTTTCACCGATCTTTGCCCGCTGTGACCTGTGCCCGTTTTCACCGACCTGTATCGTTGCCAATGGCAGCCCCCTCCCTCCCTGCGTTAGCGCTTTGTGCATGCCTACTTAAAAAGTTTTGAAACCGACCTAGGCACGTGGCCACTAGCAGTATGCCTGTGCCTAACCTGGCCATGCTCGTGCAAACTAACGGTATAACAGTTCTGTTCGGCTGGCTGGGGCGTAGCTAATGATTCGTTGAGTGGGGCTTTGATCTTTAAAGGTAGTCACTGAATCACGAGCTTCACTGATGCAGCCTGCTGTCATAACAGGCAGCTCATACCCTAGATGGGAAAGGCCTTCACAGGCATAAGAAGCCTCCCCACCTGGTGCAACTGGCAGCCCCCAAAGCGCAAACGGATGCTGATTGATGCTGCAAGCTGCCATGGAGACACGTTCTGCTTTCCAATTAAATAGTCGAGGAGAGTCCTCGTGCTGAGCATCGGTGTCCCTCCCCGGCTTACATCTGACGCGGCCACATGCGTGTGGCGCATGTGCACAAGAATTCTTTGTGCACTCTCGTGCTATTTTGAAGAAAGTGGGGTGGTGGCCTGCTGTCGTTTGGCGGCGAGCGTGCTTCGAGCAACTCGAGTACTGCTGCTAAACTTGCTCCGCTCTCCTTAGCCTTTTGCTGGCGACCGATGTACCCGCACGGCGTGCGGCTCATTGGCTCGGCCCTTCCACTCACTACTGAGCGCCCCATCCTGCGCTAGCTAACGTCCGCACGCGGCTGCGGTGTTCCATTGCAGACAGCAGCAATGACGCTGGCGAGGAAGTGGACAGTTGCAGATTCTTGAATCTCGAGCAGTGCCGAGCTGACCTGGAGAAGGAGCTTGGTACTGACGCTCTGAAGCGTGCATACAAGGTCGCCCAGGTGAGTGAGTGAGCGCCTGCCTCTGCACTCTCGGCCGAGCGACGGCACCCAAAGGTTCCTCCTTACCCCTCTGCCACTGTCGAGCGAGCGGGGTGCCGCGGCAATTGACTGCAGTGTAACGGCCGGCATGGCCGAGTGTATCGCGCTTGGAAAAATGGATGCCCATTCGTAGGACACCGGCACCTTTAGGTGGCACGACTGCTGGCTGCGTGGCCTGCCGTGCGGCTGCACCGGCCCGGTTGCCACCCAAATCCCTTGTCGAGGAGCATCCTCTTTGTTGCCCCGACGGTTGTTGGTACGGCGAACAATCGGTCCGAGAATAGCTACAGTGCTCAATGGCATCAGGAGTTCGACCGCTTTCTACCTTCGTGGTCAATGCCGGTGATGCTGTGTGAAGTGGGAGCAGTCGTGGCATGGTGGCAATTTGGAGGGCTTCTAGATCGCAGATCCAGCATTCGATGGTAGTCACATGTCAGCATCTTCAAGTCTCCATAGACTTCAGCAATGTCTCGCCTAAGCGATATGGAGCTGTGCTAGTTTAAGGTGCTGGTGTGCACAAAAACGGCTATGTGGACGGTGTACCCGCGAGATGGGCTGCATGAACAGTGCTTGGGGGTCTACTGTTTTTGGCAGCTTTGTCTTTCAGAAAATGTTCACCGCACTTGCTGTAGCCATTGTTTTTACGGGGTGCAAGTCAGCTGGCAGCGGCGTGCATCTGCGCCCGGAAAGAGCTCGGCATCGGGTTTCCGAAGCCATGCACTTGCTGCTTGCGTGCCTGCATCTGCAGATAGCTTCCGGTTGTGTCAGGCCTCTGTCAGACGATGCTCGAATCTGTCAAGAGATGCACGGGCTCGAGCTGCGGCGTAGCGACCGCCGTGCGGAGCCTCGGCACGCAGTGCGAGCAGCTCAGCTCTACAGCAAGATCGTCACGTCTCTTTTGTCACTGCAGACCGTGTGCGAGGACGAGAACGGTAGGATGGAGGATGGACGACATTGCGTAGAGAAAGTGCTCGGGCCTGGAAAGGCACACCTATATGACAAGCTGCTCAAGCTTGTCATCGCCGACTTCTCGTACATGGCCGGTCAGTGGGAGCTAACCAGAGCCTGCCGCCGTGCTCTCTGCCTGCCGCCATGGCCTCTGCCTGCCTACTACTGTCAAAGTGCTGAACGCTCAGGCGTTGACAGTGGCTAAATGCTCAGTAGTTGACTTGCTTTCTTTTCCAGCTCGAGTCAACCTGCTGAAATTACATTACATTCCCTTAGAGCTCCTTTAAAAAAAAATATGATAACCTTTCCGTGTCACTTGGCACCTCCTTGCTCACTAACCGTTTTGATAGAGTGTAGTCGTGGTATTCTAGAGCATTACTGCCGACAGATTATGCTCAGTGTAAAGCTGCAAGTTTGCTCTACCTGGCAGTGTCAGCAGCAGTTAAAGTTCTTGTGTACGTCTAGTGATGAGAACCCCCCCATGACCTCAGTGCCGAAGATAGACAATGTTGAATACAGTACTAAAAGTAGAGCAGAGACTAGCACATAGAGAACTGAATCGTTAAGGATAATAGCTTTGCAATTCACATTGATTTATCTCACCGATTCATTGTCAAAAAAGACAACCGTTTGCGTAGCCATGTCGAACCACCTCTATCTGAGCTCCCTGTCAAGTATCCTTCCAACTCTACTTTCCTCTCTGGCTTGCAGGTCGCTAAATTCTAAATTCTGGCACTTGCTTCTGGATTTTGTCACTACCTGCATTAACTTTTCATCATTTTAAGAAATCTGCTGTAAATGATACGCGTCTGATCTGCTGAGCTTTATGTGTGTCACGTCGAGTATTTTGTTGTGTTGTTTGTGCTTTCCTGTGCATGATTCAGTGCATTTCTCCAACTATGGGTCCTACTCACAAGTGGCCCTTATTATCTTTGTTTGTATTTCTGCTTGCTGGTCTAATCGTGCCTGGGTATGTTTTTGCATGCTGCCTATCCATTCTAACTTGCATGTCATTAACTCTTGATTACTGCATTTTTTTCAGTGAGTTGTAGAGCACATAGATGGAGATATAGTTAAATTAGGCCCCTAAGTAAACGTCTTATTATTACTATCGCTTTGGTTGGCTGCGAAAATCGCCATTTATTGGCATTCCTTCTCATTCTCTCACTAGTTGGATATTTGTACCCTGGTATTTAGGTGTCATATTTCTTTCAATTTATTCCTGGCTGCTAGCCTGCCTCAAATATATTCATTGTGGTGCTCGCGGTGGTCCTATCCTTCAGCCTCTCGTGGGATAAGTCATCTAGGCCAAACCTAGGCTTGGCATATTATTGGCAACATCTCAGTTACATCCCTGGCAGATGCTATTGAGATGGATTGACCATAACGACATGCCAGTTTTAGGAAACAACCTTGCACTAAGGAGTATAAAGTAACTGTCGCAAGATTATTTATCCGCAGTTAATACAGAAAAGATACATACATGCAGCCTCGGCATTTCGAGCGATCTTTATTGGGGTGGGTATTTTATCTGACTACTTTTTGCCAAAGAAACCAATTTTGCAAAGATGGTGACTTACGTCTGATCCCTGTCTGGGTTTATGCTTAGGACGTTATGTCGTATTCAGCTCAATGGGCTTCGAGCTATAGATTAAGAATATTGGAGCGTACCCTTGCAATTCGAATGTCGTAGGTTTGTGAGCCTGCAGTGGGCAAACAGATGCCACAACCAGCTTAGCACCGATGCTAGTTATCATTTTGTATGGCCACCACTGACCAGCTCTGTTGCCATGAGTTCACTAAGCCTCCTCTAGCAAACATTTATGTCTAGGCAATTTACATATGCTGGAAAGGAAGCAATGATCGGTAGTCTATGAGCCGCCCTCCCCTGTGCAAGGCTCCACATCCAGCTTTGTACAAAGCAAGAGACGTCACGTTCGAAAGTCTCGCTGACCGCTTTCGTGCTACGTATGTGAAACAGTTGCAGCATTCTTTAGGCTGGCACTCAGGAGAGGGCACACCAAATGACCGCGAGCTAGTGAGGATGCCCAGACGGCCCAGTGACCTTACAACATTCCGGTAGAGCTTGATGCAGATGTTTGGGCCCTGCCCCGAGAGAGGAGAGAGAGAGATAGGAAGCTTCGATTGTCAATGCAAGTAGGGGCGTGGAATGTCATTCGCTCTGTACTTATGTTGGCTGTGGCTATGGCTCAAGTGTTTGGAAATGCTGGCTGGTAGTGGGTTAAGGGAAGGAAGGGCTGGGGCAGGACTAGGGCAGGGCGGGCTTTTGGCACTCCCAGCTGCAGACGCTGTCACTGCAAGAGTGGTGCATCTGCTCCTGCTCGTACGGACGAGCTGACTGTGCTTCCTTTCTCATTTTTTCAGAGTAAACGCTCCCGGAGAGACGCTTGGCTCTTTCACACTGACCGACCTTGTTGCCCGTTGTAAGCTCGTCGTACTGCTGCTCGTGTGTAGCCTGCCGCTGCTGCTGCCACCCAACTCGGCTCTTGGCTACTCAAGCGAAACCACCGTTCGTCAGTCCAGCCTGTGCTGGCTGCAGTTACTACATAGGGCTCAGACAGCCGTTACTGGTGAGGCTGGCCGATTGCTCAGTGATGACGTCATCTCTCCACTGTAGGCCGTTGCCTGGCCTCCTGCTTGCTGTTCTGTGCTGCTACCCTGCTTTCTGAAGCTCCGTGTCCTGGTTCAGTGCTCCTCATGACCCTTCGCCCCACCGCACTCGTGTGCTGCTGACTGTGCATGTGCACACTTGGGCTTTTGACTGGCATTCGTATTTCCTCTCACGTTATGTGTTCCATATCTAAGTGGCTTGGTGTTAATACTTAATTAGATCTGTAAGACTTCAGTCGACCTTTTATTGTTGCTAGATGCATGAAAAAGTATTCATTTTTACACGAGTACAACTTACCTTACTATTGATGAATGCTTGCTTTTTCGAATAAAAATCTGTCCCTAGCGTGTGGGCTTCTTACTCTTGATGTTACTCTCGCGAGGCATCTCCACATACTGATGCTTATTCAAAGTTTTCCCTTGAAAATCAATAATCTGCTGCCTTTAATGTTGTACTTTTTAACTGGGCTTTGCATGGAAGTTTGGGCTTTTGTGATGCTTACGACGGGTGTGCAGAGGGTTCGTTTAGGGACCGGTTCTTGGAAACTAGTAGAAGGTCGGCTAGCTGCTTACAAGATACTATTGAAGGTGAGCCATATGCCCTTTTTTAGCGATACAATTAGCTGCTGTGACAGACACCACAAAATAGTCTCTTAGTGCCCTACGAATCGCCGGTACCTTAAGCTGTTCAGGAATCTTACACAAGGTTGAGTGCCACTCCAACAGTCTGACATGGTACCCAAACTGACATGGTATTCTAAGTATGACACTGCAGTGCAGCTGACCGGGAAGATCGAGCCAATAAACGGTGCTTAGCTCCATTTGCCCATGATCTTAGCCCAGGGCTAAGATGCTAGCCAGGTAGGGATTCGAGTCCTGCAGCAGGCAATTCATTACTGCAAGCACGAGTGATGGCCTCGGGATCTTCTGCCGCTATATTATTATTGAGTCTGTGGAATCAGCTGTCCTGTACTTTACTTTTCACTTTTTTATAAACGGGAAGTCCTTAGTTAAATACAGCCTCCGTCAAATTAATGAGGTGGTTGGCTTGAGGACTATGTAACAGAGTGTTCTTTGATCAATTGCTGGCTTGTCATTCCTGACGGTAATTTTGCTAAGGGTCATGCATGGGACGACGATACACATCTAAGCGGGCGTCTAGGCGTTTGCTGTGTAGTTCAGCCCACAAGTAAGAAATACACTAACAATTAAACACGATGTTTAAAGGGACAGAACCTTTCTTGAACCTGTCAGGTAAGCGCTCGTTGGTCCTTGATTGACATGCGTCCCAAATAATTTGCAGTCCGTTTTCTTTGCCTTGCTGTAACGAAATGTGGTGACAATTTCCGGACAACAATTTTGCTTTACTTCGTTAGGTTATTGTTCTTTTTACTTCTTTCGCGGTGCTAAACGCATCTGCCCAATTCCTAGCATTTGTATCGCCGTTATGAAGCTTTAGAAAGCTAGTTTAGGGAGCCATCTTAACAGTGAGCGTAATTAGCGCACGAACATTAACAAACAATAAATAAGGTGGCATTTTCAAAACATTAACAAAAGATGTCCATCGCCTAGAGTCTGGAAGGGCACTTATTTAGCCCTGGTGTAGCGGCTAGGAATGCCGGGGCGCCCCAATATTAGGAAGCTGAAGTGTTGCATTGCTCGTAAAGAAACAGTAAGTACTACGCCTTCTAAGAGTGGCATCTTACGGCAGGTTGCAAAGCAGACGCCTCCGTTCATTTGCCTTCTTAAAGCAATCCACTGACGGCAAGACCCCCACTGGATAGAAGACGGTGACGAATTTGGAAAAATGGACTGCTGAGAGCAATTTCAAGATATTTGGTCACGGAAAGTGACGCATAAGGGTGAACGGAAGTATAAGGGTTATTGGTTAGGGTCAAGGGTTAGGGTTAGGCGGAAGAAAGAAGACTGCCTTTCGACCTACTGTGAAAGTCGGCGGTATACTGATTATGGTTTGGGAATGCTTTATGGCGAAATTGGAGTTCTGCTTGAGATCGCAGGTATCGTGGACCAACTTGTATATATTCAGTTGATCAAGAAAGTTGGATTGCATATCACGAACACTCCGCTTTAGGATCCTTGTGTTGGGCATAACGATAACGAGCGTAAGCACTCTGCTAGGTCAGTCGTTCGCTTTTTTGACGAATCCAGCGTGATGCAGTGGACTCGGCCAGCTGCCGCATCTGAATCAAAGAGAACATTTATGGGATCGTATGTATCGAGAGGCGGACAGAGGATTGTCCTAAATCGACAGCCGACTTTCACAGCAAAATTTAGGCTTTGCGGAATGCTATAACGGAGAGAACGCGGAAACTTGTTCCTGGGCATGTAAGTGAGGTCATTAAGAAGTGTTTGCCGGCTGTCAATACTTATTTTCGCATGCCAACCCCATCTGTAGTATGTCTTATGTCTTAGAAAATCGTCATAGCTGAGCGGAATAGCAGCCACTCGAGCTTTCGCCATACTGGGATGATTTTTTTGGGATTGGGCGTACATATCCTGTACATGTACGTACATGTACCTACCTACATGTAAGTTCTATTTCAAAACAGAAAGTAACTAGAGGTCTGGCAAGGGACTGAACTTCTGAAAAGAATTTCGCCATGAGTCGGGAACGGTCCCGAAACCTCTTGGTTAGTCGTCCATGATGTGTGTGTATATATATATATATATATATATATATATATACTCTGCTGCAAAACAGAGGGTAGTCGTAATCGTTCCTGGCGGACTATTGTTCTGCCTACAGTTTATTCGCGGTTCATATACTGTCAGTGTAGTCTTACCGGGTTAGCACCTAAAGAAAGAGGGTCGAAGCACATTCCGGCGGACACTAACAAATGCTGATGCAAAGCAAATGTTACGAAATAAATGTGCGACTTATAATACAATGGAAACCTGTTGTGTTTAAAAGTCGACGAAACAGCCCGCAAGACTCACGTATTCTGTGCGTCAGCCTACGTCACATACCGAAGCTGGCAATGCGTGCCAACTAGCTGCCGCAACGTCGTAATTGCCCGGGGTTGAGCTCGTTAGCAATTCCTGATCAATTATTATTATTATTAAGAACCAAATGTGTCACATTTTATACAATGGTTGCTTAGACCGTGCACAGGGCATCTGAAGTGACCATTTATAAGTTCTCCGGCCACCCGCTGAGCTGGACAGACTGGCCCCACGCAATGCAGAATATACAATGATAGCAAGGTGCTTAAACTTAAGTGAGGGTGTAGGGCTGTGTTTAATGCTGTAGTGTTTCACTATCGTCTGCTTAGGTTCGTGCAGCCGGCGTGCTGTTACGACTCGCTAGCCACGCCACGCTGGGAGGCGCTTTTTCAACTGCATTCCAAAGAGCGTGGCTGCGACGTATATTGCCGCTACGTGCAGGTCGGTTAGCGTGAAGCCCCGGAACATCTACGTGTGTTCGCTGCAGTACCCTGTAAGGAGCTGCCAAACTAAGGTCATTATGTGCACACTTCGGACCGAGAAACGTGAACTTTACGCTCGATAATGAAAACTTACTCATCTGGGGCGCTTCAAAGAGGAAAGCCGCTCGGCCACACGTGACAGCCCTCCGGACAACCTGTCGTCAGGCTGGGCAGCACGACCGTGCAACTAGCCTTCTTGCTTCAATGCCAAGGACTTTATTAGCAGAAACCACACCAGCCAAGCCCAGTCTAAGCACTCGAGACGACTGTCAGCGTAGAGGGAGGGATCTAGCCTTCACCCTCTTCTCTCCTCAGGCAGCCCTTATTTTCCACGTACGCGTTGCTTTTTTGCCGTCGAGCCATTGGTCTTTCCAAACCTGCCGACAGTTGGTGGCAGTTTGTGGTAGGCAGTCCCATCCCTCGTATGGCCAGCGTCCAATACTCTCGAGGGCTCCAGATTCACGCTCTCTCACATCCTTCTCGTCGCCGGGCAACAGACTAGTGGTCAGTCGCCTTAAGTCGGAGCGGCATCCGTCACCCGGTGCCTGCTGTCTACGTCACTACTGTACCCCGCGACCGCAAAGGTTGATGGGCTATTCTTCGATCCGGTGGATCGTGGAATGAGCTAGCAAGCCTCATCACTCTGCTCTGACATGCCTTTGGCAGAATCGGCTATTTTTCGGGCTCTGCACGAGCACTCCGCGAGGGGCATCTCCTATCCATGCATCAATCCGATAGCTGTACTTGCTCAGCTCCAGCCTATTTCTGACCAGCCGATCAGGGCGGGGGATCAGTCTTCTGGGTAATGATTTATTGCTCCTGGCCAAGCTCAACTTGGCTCGGCTTCTCATTCTCTGGCTTGGCGAGTCCCAGGCTCCGTACGGTGGTTCCTTCTGCATTGCCATCTTTCCACGCTGGCCTCCTCTCTTCACACCCGCTGCGAAGAAAAAGAGGTCCTCCTCGAATTGGCCATCTTTCGGCAGCCCGGAGGCCAGACCTCTCTTGGGGTTGGCTTCGCTCGTGACTAAGGTGGCTAGGCCGCCTCCAGCTCCTCGAGCCTGGCTTGTTGGCTGTTGCTGCCCTGGCAATGCTGGCTCCTCCGGGCGTCTCCCATAGTGAATGCTCCCACTCCTCTCGTTGCTGCTCCCGGGTCCGCTCGTTGCTGTCGCTCCTCCTCTGCCTCCCTCCCGTCGCTGCTCCGGCTCCTTGCAGTCTGCCTCCCTCCCTGTCTCAGCTCCCCGCCCTGTCGTTGCTGTCGCTCCTCCTCAGCCTCTAGTCGCTAGCCCTCCACGCTCCTTGCGGTCTGCCTCGCGTTGCTTCCACTCGACGCTGCTAAGCTGAACGCTTCCCTCGAGAGTGCCTCTTGATGCCTCTTCGGTCGCATTTGCACTTGCCACTCCCTGGGAATTCACACCAGAGCACGTTGGCATGCGCCGCCCTTGTGCACACTTTGCGTGTACATCCCACTGGAGAGGTCGTCCTAGATCCCACCGCTGAGCCACCAAATGTGACAGCTCTCCGGACAACCTGTCATCGGGCTGGTAGCGAAACCGAGCAACAAGTATCCTCGCTTCAACACCGTGCAATCTACTTTATTAGCAGAAACCAGGCCGGCCAAGCGAAGTCCGTGCACTCTACACGTAAAGACGTAGAGGGATCTGGCCTTCTCCCTCATCTTCTGTCCTCCGGCAACCCTTACATTCCACGCATACATTGTTTTTGCACAGTCGAGCCATTGTTCTCTGCAAACCCGCCCGACAGCTGGCTGCAGCTATTGGTAGATTGACGTCCCCACAGATGCCTCCAATGCAAGGTGCCCTGCAATGTGCAGGTCTGCGTCGGGCGGAGCCGAGCGTCGAGAGCCGTCGCCCACTCCTCAGCCATCGAAAGCATGCGGCTGCTTAAGCAGTCCGATCCCTCGTAGGGCCTGCGCCAGTGCTCCCGACGGGCTCCCGACGCACGCTTCCTCACATTTCGGCAAAAACGACGCCAGCTGGGTAGCCGGTAAATGTAGCGGTGGGAGCTGCCATCGTGCCGTGCTCCGCCACATTCCTTCGTTCGGCGTCCGGAAGGAAGGGCTAAACGCGGGAGCAAGCTCGAATCGGAGGTACGCTAATAAACCTTTTTGCCGGCGAGAAGCTTCCGCCCGGATGCGACTGAATTCGGAAGCTGAGTGAGCAGACGCTAATAGGTTGAGCCTCTACTAGGAGCGGGCGCGAACAAGCATACGACAATCGTACGCTCGCCAAGAAGCTACGGGAACGCCGAGTAAACGGGATTGTCGTTCGTGGCGGACGTAAGGATTGACGCGTCAGGTATATGGACTCGATATCGATTGCGCTTGCGCTCCCTTGTCGTCTGCACGCGTTCATGTATTGAGGGGCCGCCTCTGCATTTCCTTAGCAGAGCTTCGAGGTTGGGCTAGCTCTGTTCACTGTCGAACTTGCGTCTGCGAGGTCTAGCGTGTCCTTTAGGTTGCACGCACGCGCATCCTATTCGGATGCGTACAATAATAATGATGGTAATTATTAGTTCTTCTAGCGACCTAAGAGAACTTCCTCTTTGTCCAGGTGCACTACGTGCGCCGCCGTTGTGATCGAGCCAATGACCTCGCTCCTTTAAAGCTAGAGCCTTGCCAAATGTAGACGCATTCATTTCGTTACGAAAGAACTTGAATGATTCAACTCCGCAGACCTGTAAACGACTAGCTGCTAGCAACTCTCAATTTGCACCGCTGAAGACTCGTTACCAGTAGCTAAGGCGACGCTCAGTGCCGGCAAGGTTCGCAGCAAAAGACGGCAAGGTACGGGAGCAGCCTACTTGCAGCGGCCACGAGACGGTAATTTATGGAGGCGGCGGTAGGCTGCACCCGCTCTAATGCACGAGCACGACAACTTGCGACGGTTGACCAATATCTGGCGAGACGACTAGCTCCGTGTACGTCGCTGACGACTCTTAGTTAGGAGCATCAAATAAACGCAGACGCTCAGCAATCGATAAGCCCGCAGCAATTGCACTTGCACGCAGACGACACCCAGACGGTAAGTGTATCGTCGTCCTACGTGTCTCTATAGCTAGTAAAAAAGAACATTATCTCTACTATAAACGCAGGCTCGTGTAAGCGATGGCCCTGTGGGACTATTTTACTTGACAGAAGTAATGCTGTGAAGAAGTGATGCACAACTCAGCCCGTAAAAATATCTGTTCGCTCGTCCTAGAGAAGCGCGAGTGTGAATTTTACAGAATATAATATATAAATGTAAATATGAAAATAATTGTATTTGAATTTGCGTTCCAAGACAACATAATCTCTATTCAGGCACTTTCCATACGCCATGGGGCTCAAGCCCACGACCTCGGTCATATATTAGCTTATTTAAGAGCCTCTTTTGTATAGAAGAGCAAAAGACCCTTAAAAGCTATCACCACTCCTTGCAGCAGCATTAAAGGATCGCCCACTGCATGATTAGAACCTTCGATCTCGGGACCGTGGTCGTAAAGAGCAACCGCCTTACCTAGTGTGTCATCAAGTATAAAAACACTCACCTTGACCTTGGTCGGGTGAGCACCTTAACCATTGGGTAAAAACCAGTGCAAATGCGGTCCCTCGATTCGAAAATGCAGGAGTGTCTACGAACATAAGCGGCTGAACTGTCTATCGAGTCATCCGTATTGTATATCCTGAGACAAGCATATTGAAATTGACCATAGGGCCACAGCGAAACATTTCAATAGTGAGCTGGCAGGCTCTGGCAACCTCGTTTCGAAAGCTTCACCTTAGGCCCCGAGGTCGTTGGCCCACGCCGGGCTACGGATGCAGTCGAAAGCACGCGCGAGGGATCACAGACTTTTCGGGACAGCTTGGCTTCGAGGTTGCAAGCCAGTCAGAGCAGCAGTTCGTAAGCCTAGCGTTAAGGCGGGCAGGGCAGCGGCGAGAATCCCGGGCTGGGCCTCGCCCCACCCCCTGTCTGGGACGGCGTGGGTGCGGATGCGGTCCGACTTCGAACGGCTTTCCGCAGGCTGCTACAAACGGAAACAGTCAGCAGGGGCCACGCAGCACAAAAGCCTCAGCCTGCTCTTTAGAGAAGACTGTGGTCATTGTTGCTGAGCAGAGGTGAAATGTACTGTCGCCTCATATTCGATAGCTTTACCGGCGACCTTCGAGCCAACGACGTGAGTCTGGCTGAAGAAGCCATTTTGACTGACCATAACCTCCTTTGCCGAGAACCATAATCTTGGGCCTTCGAAGTCAGTTCACATTTCGGAAGAGCGAGCACTTTCTGTCGTCGGACATAACGCTTCTCCTGTTAGATAGGAGATAGTGCGTGGGTATGCATACCTCTTCCTTTATTTATTATTCATCTTATTTGTAGCTGATTAAACAGCCTTTTTTATAGCAATAGAAGAGCCTTTACGGCTATCACCACCGCTTGCAGCGGCAATAAGGGATCGCTCACTGCATGATCCGAACCCACGACCTTGGAGCCGAGGTCGTGAAAAGCAACCGCCTTTTCTAGTGGGCCATCACGACTCACCACCACCATGCGGCACCACACGGAATGCAACCTTGATTGATCGCTTGGACTCCGATTTAATCTTGCCTTAATGAAAGCTTTATTCAGGTAGTACATCAATCGAGTTGCCTTTGCAGCAAATGTAAAGCGCCTAGAAAGAGTTTGAGTTCTCTGAGGGTTTTTTATCAAGTGTATTATTATTATTATTAAATGTAATACAGGTAGTAAGTATTACACGTACGTGTACAGTAGTACAGGTACTGGGAGTGCAGTAGTACAGCAGTACATGTACTAGTAGTATAGCAATAAAAGTAGTACACTCTAAGGAACTTCATCCCGACATTTTGGAAAATGGACGTTGCTTCCGTATTTTAAAGCAATCTTAATTAAGTGTAGAGCGGTGTGTAGATAGTATCAAGAAATAAATGCCAACGAAAAATAGAAAATCGAATCGAAGAGGGATAATTTTCGTTTAAGGTAAACTTGAAATATAAAAGCGTAGTTTTGGGGCCCATTTTTTAAACTTCACTACAGCTAATTATGTTCATCTTTTCTTCGCTAGCGCACTTAAAGTGCCCCGGTTTCGAAGAACGGCATTCTCTCTCTCTCCCCCTCTCCCTCTCTCTCTCTCTCTCTCTCTCTCTCTCTCTCTCTCTCTTTCTCTCACTCACTCACTCTCTCACTCCCCCTCTCTTTCAACCTCTTTCCATCTCCAATTTCACCCACCCCAACTCCATCTCTACTCCACCTCACCTCCACTTTTACTTCCACTCAGTGCTATCCACGCCACTCCTTCCCTACCCATCTCCGAGTCCATCCACCTCCACCTTTGTCTTTATCTGTCAATCTCTCTCACTGTTAGTCCCTTTGTCTCTCCGCTCCTCTCTGTCGCGATCTGGTTGTAGCCGCTCATTCGAAGAGCTACGAGAAAACTCCGGTCGACCCTCTGCAATCGCCTGGGGTGGGCAGCTTCTATTTCCGTCCACGCGTATTAACGATTCAACATAACTGCCCCATCCCACAGAGAGGCTGTCTAGCTATGCCGTTTCCGCGTTCGACCGTTCGACTGAATTTCGACTGAACCGCTTTCAGCTGAATGATCCCCGCCCGTTCATTGACTCATTGTCCAGTCAATCGCAATGTGTCTAGGCGCCATTAACCGATTCAGAGGTGGCCTCAGATGTATGCCATACTGAACGGATCGCCCGCATATTTAAAGCGCCCAATGCGGTCACCGTCGCATAATGATCTCGCCACCTCGCTCGCTCTCCTCGACGCCCAGATAGACGCCGCCCCTTGCTTCTCCTGACTCCTCCCGGTGCGGGCACCTGCCTACGGTGAACGAAAGCGACCTCTTCTTCCCTGCAGCAGCGAGTCTTCCCGGGAGTGAGGGCCGGCTCTCTCGCGCCTTGTAATGCTCGGCAACGCTGGCTAGTTGCCACCGTTATCTCCGAGTGTTCTGCAGCTGAGTCGGCAGGTATTCCCGTTAGGTCCCGTCGCCTGCTTGCAGCTTACGCGAGATTTCTTTTCGGTCCGATTGGCAAAGCTCCGATCCCCTCTCATTCATTGTTCATCCAAATGCAGAAAAGCAGACAAGCTGCAGCCGACCGGGAGCGAGAAGTTCCGATGGAGAGATGGCTGCCAAATTGTGGCCACATCACACCACCTCTTGCCGACCTTCACTGGCTGCCAGTCAAGCAACGCACCGACTTCAAGGCTTCATCACTCACTTTCAGGTCCATTCATTCTTTGGCTCCAGCCTACCTATCAGATCTACTCCCCCACGAGGCTAAGCATCGCTCCACCGGCTTTTCGGGATCTAACTGTTTAATTATACCTCGTACAAACCTCAGATCCTTTGGAGACGGTGTCTTTAGTTCGTATGCTCCCAAAGCCTGGAGCTCACTCTCGACCTGCCACACGACATCTTCTGCACTTGTCTACATTTAAAAAGAAACCAAAAACGCATTTATTCATCACAGCATTTAGTGGGTCCCTGTGATTCGTCCTGCATGTGCTCATGCGTGCTGACACTGTGCATGCTGCCACTAACCACATTTTCATGCTGACCCTGTGCATGTCACCCCTAACCATGTTATTCTTGTTGCTTATTGAGCATGATACCACTAATCACTCGATCGTGCTTCCTTTGCAGCAATTATTAAGCGCCTAGAAAGAGACTGAGTTCTCTGAGGGCGCTTTATCGAGTGCGTTATCATTACTATTCTCACGCTCTCAGGTTCTCCTGGTGATCGCCGCGTTGGTATTCTAGAAGGGTCTCACATTGTACAAAGTGAAAGATCAGATAGAAAGAAAGTTAGATTGCAAGAAAGTTAGATCGTGTCTTATAGGCCACGATCTATGGCCAGTTGCACTACCAAGCTGCCTTATCAGCAGCAGACAGACTCCGGGTATCCGGGCATCCGGGTTCGCATCGACCAACGTTGCGATTGCCTGCAGCAGGTGGGCGGCAGGTGGCTGGCTGGTGGCAACTGTGTTAGCGGGCAGCCCTTAGGTGCTGCAGGGCCAATTTATCAGCCGTCATTTTGTCACAGTCGATAGATTACTTTCGAAGGTGCAGATTTTTCTGCTACTCTATTATTAGCATCCACTGGTAGGCCTAAGGTGCCTTTTAAAGCTGGGCCTGAGCACTAAGGAGCCATTAGCACCAGTAATACGGTCCGGCCGAGGGCAGCTGCTTCTTGTCTCGGCTATAAATAAATAAAAAGTCACCTAGCGCAACAACTGCGACGTTAAGATAGATGTAGCGATGCATCTCGATCAGACAGCAGATACGGTCGCTCTCTTCCCACGTGCAATCGCGAGCTGCCGTCTCGGCTAAAAATTAGTCATTGTTGCACGCTACGCTACTCTACTCAGGCAAACATTCTTTCTGCATTCGTCGTGTCCTCGAGCGGCGCTCTCATTCGCCTGCTTGGGTTTAGGCGCTAGATCTTGTTCGGCAAAGAGTGGAGCGATGAAAAGAAGGATTGAAGCAATACAAAGACTTCCGGGAGGGAATGCGCTCTGTGCAAGCGACCGAGCTACTCGCACCAGCGATTCAAGGCTGAGGTCGACTCAGGCTCGACCGATTAGTCGACCGGGATAGCGAGAAACGGTTGGTCGCTGCGGCGCCAAGCCAGACAGCTCGAGCGGCATGAGAAAATCTGCCGCACGCCCGCCCTCGTCTTACGATTGGCTTTTGCCTCTCTTTCACAGCTCTGGTATGCGCTGCGCTGCTTTGGTCACGGAGTTGGGCGCCCTGGGGACCTCGCGGGCTCAGTCGTGGACGCCCGCAGGGCAGGATACGCCTCATTTCCTCCAGCACCCGTCCGGTTCGCTTGTCGTCATGCGTTCGTCTGTGCACGGTATTTACACACACCCTTGCAGACAGTCAGTAGCTTTATATTGCAGCACTAAAACCAATATTCTTTTTTATCATCATACGATACTGAGTCTTTTCGATAAGTACTACTGTTAGTTTGCGAATCGCTGGTTCACCCTCTTCGTCTTTACCTCCGTATACTCCAGTGCCCACGGATTGCCAATGAGCTACCACCGCCTGACGATCGATACTACGAATAATCGAGAGTGGCGATAGTCGATCAATCCGACCTGAGATATTTCGTGTTGGTAGAGATCAAAGGCCGAACAGCGGTTTCATTGACGATCAGCACTTTCCGGTCACACATTTCCTTGTAAACTTCCTCGTTTCGCCAGCTTCTCAGTCAGAAAAATTGGCGAGATCGTAGATTCCCAATGTAACATCCCAACTGGACTCCTCGCCCTCCATTCCTTGCCTCACCCCCAAGGTCAACTTTCGAGCCTGCCGTCGGTGACCTAAATTCGAAGTTGACCTCCCAGTCCAACATGACTACCAGCCCTCTAGACCCTATATCTACAGCTCTCCATCTGAGATACATAGATTCGCTGCCGCCCTGAATAGCAAGAAGTCAAGATTGGACCAGAAGAGCTTCAGTCCCTTCCGCCAGGTTTACCTACTACTGTTCCTATCAGATACAGGCCCGATAGTGACAGACCAGCAACCCTCTTTTATCAAAAGTTAATTATTCCACCGAGTCTGCACTGCTGCGAGTGTATAGCGACCTTCTCCGGAACGCTGATTTGGGTCGAGTCTCTAGTCAGCAAGCTCTTTTCGATCTATTGACTATCTATTGACTATCTATTGACTATCTATTGACTATCTATTGATTTTTGATCTATTTCATCTGATGCCAGAATCGCCAAGTGCCTCTTGAGCGTATATCGCTGGCACTGCACTAAAATGGTTTAGATCCTATATTTGGCAAGTGAAGTCGGAGAATCCTGAGCATTGCTGCCAACAGACAACAATCATACGAGGAGCCTCTAAAGTAACGGATGACCTGTGCTTTACCCATCTCTTCTTACTCTTGTAAGCTCTTTCTCATGCCGATGTCTTCGAGATGTACACACTAAGCTTTCATTTTATGCAGACGGCACACAGCTGTACCCGTGTAGATGACAAACCGAACTGCTTCTCATAGGACACCCTAAGCGTGTGGCTGGATTAAAAGGCTTTGCCGTTCTAATAGGTGATGCTATTGTGCGACCTTCACCACGTGCTCGCAATCTAGGTGTCGTGTTCGACAGCTGCCTCAATTTCAAAAGCTTCATTCAGAAGACTGCCTCTACAGCTAGCCATCACATCCGATCCCTATCCAAGATTAGAAGCTGTCTCCCACAGTGGCTTGTAAAAAATTTAACTAGCTCTTTAGTTCTGTCTCGGCTTGATTATTGTAATTCCCTTTTGGCTGGGCTACCAAAGAAAGCTATTATGCCACTACAGCGGATTATGAATATGGCTGCAAGGCTGGTCTTCAAGTCCCAGCGGTTTGAGCACGTGTCACCTTTGCTGAAAGAGTTAGGATGGTTGCCAGTTGAGCAAAGGATACAGAGCAAAGTTCTTACGCTGACCCACAAGGCCCGTCACGGCTTGGCTCCTTCGTACCTAGCTGAACTGCTGCATCAGTTTCAGCCTGTTCGCACCCTCAGGTCCTGTGTGGACAATAAATTAGCTGTCCCATTCCTCCGCTTAAAGACAGTTGGCGACAGAAGCTTTAGCTCTGCAGGTCCTAGACTGTGGAACTCGCTTCCACAATTCTTACGCAACGACATCTACTCTCCAACTGCCGACTATGGCACATCTTTTTCAGCGGTCCTGAACTGCTACTTCTATGCTACTCACTACCTCAATTGCTCTCCTAACTCTGCTATGCTTCCCACTTTCTCTTTGTTGCGTGAGACGAAGTCTGTTGGCTACCGAATGCGTACCGAAAGCCGCTTAGGCTGTGAGTGCGCTATACAAAACTCTCCTGCGTAACACCCACATGGTCTTTATGACTTTGTGGAGTTACTGACGGAGATACCTACATACATACGAGTATACCTGGCAGTAGATAACCGTATCAGCTACACAGTCAAGTCTACCCAGCCTCAGTTATGTAACATTACTGCAAGAATTCGGGCATGCTTAGACAACAACACCACATTTAAGCTGGCCCATGCATTTTCGACATCCCGTCTAGACTCGTGTAGCTCGCAGGTCTTTCTACCAATGCAATAAGACGCTTACAATTGATGCAAAACTCTGCAGTTTGGCATGCCGGTTGTTATATTTGTCACTGCTGCCAAACTAAGCGACTGCTCACCCATCTGGACTAGCTCAACAGCAAGCAGCGAATCGACTTCGAGAGGTTTCGTCACTTCCTTTTAGGCCTCTTCATTTTTAGGCTCTGGCTTACCCATCCCAACTACTTCTCAATCAGGCCAGGCATAGTACCACGCGCTCTTCTGACTCAAGTCATTTTGCTGTGCTTCTAACCAATCTCAAATCCTTTGATGACTGTGCCTACAGTTCACTTTCTTCCAGAAGCTTGGAGCTTGCTGTTGACTGACGTCATGACGAACCCTGAGTTGGCATTTAAAAAGAACCTAAAATCCCACATGATTTTTGTAGCAGTTGCTTGGTCAGTGTGGATTGTCCTTTGTGCTAATGTGTGCTGGTACTGTGAAGGCAATAGAAACCAACTGACGTGCTTCATTTCCAGTATATGTGTGTCTGGAAGCAGATTTAACTCTCTTAAGACTCCAAGCAAATGTATTAGCATTATTACAAACATTATACTCAGTGGTACAACTAAACGGGCTACAGCGAATTACTCGAGAGGTGAGCACGAGTCTTAGCCGGTGGGGATAAGGTGCTCGCTCTTCACGACTCAGGTCGTGGTTTCGAGTCCTACAGTGGGCAATCCGTTATGGCCCACTGCCATCGGCGGTGATAGACACGAAGGCTCATCTGCCGCTATGTAAATAAGTTTGAATTCAGCTAACCTTTTTGCACGTTTGGTGTGATGTAATTTATCTCCGTCTGTAACTCCACAAAGTCATAAAGACCATGTGGGTGTTACGCAGGAGAGTTTGTATAGCGCACTCACAGCCTAAGCGGCTTTCGGTACGCATTCGGTGGCCAACAGATTTCGTCTCGCGGAACAAAGAGAAAGTGGGAAGCATAGCAGAGTCAGGAGAGCAGTTGAGGTAGTGAGTAGCATGAAAGTAGCAGCTCATGACCGCTGAAAAGGATGAGCCATAGTCGGCAGTACGAGAGTAGGTGTCGTTGCGTAAGAGTTGTGGAAGCGAGTTCCACAGTCTAGGACCTGCAGAGCTAAAGCTTCCGTCGCCAACGGTCTTTAAGCGGAGGAATGGGATAGCTAATTTATTGTCCACACAGGACCTGAGGGCGCGAACAGGCTGAAACTGATGCAGCAGTTCAGCTAGGTATGAAGCATTTCACCATGGAAGCCTGAATAGTGCAGCTTCTGCATATTTATCTTGATTAAATTTTGTCTACATACTTTTTAATTACACACATTTTGAGTAGCGTTTCCAGCGTCCAGTACGAGTCCACCATTTTGACAATGCTTGAAGAGCGCGACAACATGGCAATCGTCCTTCAGCCCAACTTCAGTTACGTGGATGACAGTAAAAAATAGCCACGTTTTACTCGGTTCTCATCTTCATTAAGAGCTATCTTTTAGTCACTAGACAACTTTTCAAGGGTAGAATTTACCTCAGTTCCATCACCCCAGTCTGTACTGCAGAAGTGGGTATGAATTTGCATCGTTTCGCTCTCCATTTGTTTTTGGGTCAAGAGAGAGAGAGAGAGAGAGAGAGAGAGAGAGAGAGAGAGAGAGAGAGAGAGAGAGAGAGAGAGAGAGAGAGAGAGAGAGAGAGCTACCAGCATATTCTTTCACTTAAATGCAGCCAGTGTCTTTTTGCCCTAGACTTCGGTATCCATATCAGCAATTAGCATGCACTCACGATATCCTCTTTTTTCTGACGGATTCTGTGACTACCTCGCGTTCCTTCGTAGCTGCTTCTATTCTACTTACACAACTCCTCAACCGGCCTCATCGTTTCGTCATAGTTTTCTAATTTCTTTCGCCGTTCTTGGAGCCAAGGCCGTCGACAACCGATTGCGCACAGATAGCCTCCTAAGAGAGAACCTCCTAAGAGCCTCCTCCTCCTCCTCCTCTTAGCGTTCGCTTTCAGCGCTGCCTAGTAGTCTCTCGCGACGCTCTATAGTCGCAGATGGAGGAGGTGCGTAGCAAGCCGGAGATCCGGCGGAAGTTTGATATGGCGGAAGTTCTCTCTAGAGCCACCGAACTCTCAGCGAATGCAAGAGAGATTAGGAACGATAGCGTGTCGGCTGCCGACATTGAAGTACAGGCGGAGAGAAGGGAAAAGGCGGAACTGCTACGGCCGGCCGGCCGGCCGCCCGCCCGCCCGCCCCCCTCCCCGCTGGAGACGGAACGGTGAAAGTGGTTGGGCGATACTAAAGGAGGTGCAAGACGCGCGCGCAGCGATGGTGCGGGCGGTGCTGCCCGCCGTCGCCGTCCGCTTTTCACCCGTCGAACTTTCGCAGGCTGCGCGCAGCAGACTACATTCTCCGTATCGATCGACCGCGAGGTGAAGGCGGCGCTCTTCCGGCTAGACAATAGTCGCCGGCGGCTGCTAGTCCGGGGCTGTGCGTTACGCAGAGACGCCGATCTTCTCAGCTGCCAACGCCGCGGCCGCCGCCCCCAACCCGTAGTTGACCGCGCGCCCGCGCGCCCACCGGCACTTGCCCGCGTGGAGCGCGGCTAACGTCCGGCGGCGATCGCGCGTCCCTGCAGCCGGAGGCTAACGAAAGGCAATAAATGAACGAGCAACATTAATGGAACCAGGCTGTTGTAGGTCAGGGGTCGAGAGAAAACACTGCGAGTTTTGGCGGAATCGCTAGCGGCGCCGGTGCTAGTGTCGGGGACAGCAGGTTGCGGCGGCGGCGGCGGCGGCGGCGGCGGGGGGCAGACGCTGCGGAATACTGTTCCGCCGACGCACCGCTCCTTCCGGCCATGGCGCGCACCGGCTACCCTTCGTCGGCGCGACGCTACCCGGCGAGATTGCGACGCGAGCCCACGTACGCGCGCGCAGCGCGAGGCGGTCGTTCGTTGGCTACTTTCGAGCGACGGCCTGCTGCCTGCGCGACGCACGCCGGCGTGGGCGTCAAGGACTGGTCCGATACGCTCGAATGAGCGCCGGCGCTCGTCGAGAGCGCGAGGGCTGCACTTAACGCGTGGCGACGAGCGCGCGCCCGCAGCCCTCGCGGCCGGCGCTGCTGAGCAACAGTTGCCGCGGCGATGCGCGGCCGTCGTCGTCGAGCGGCGGCGGGCGAGCGCTGACACTCCGGCGGCCGCCACCGCCGCTGAGCCTATCGCAACGCCGCGTGCGCAAGTCACTCAGGCTGACTGGACAGACTCTAAAAAACCTTCGCTCATAAGGACGGAGACGCTTTCGCAAAGTGTCGCTAACGCGGACTCCACTCGACGAACGGGTCGGCGGCGGCTGCGTGGAGCGCGCGCCCGTCGACGTGCGATTCATCCGCTCGGGTGCACCACCGCTGATAGAAGGATCGATTTACAGGGAGTGCAGGTGAGGCTCTGTTTGGTTCACCCTTCAGCGGCCAGTATCCGTTGCCCGAGCAACGCCCTGCATGGTGGCGGACAATTGTAGCTTAAACGCTTCGCGTTGGCGATCGCATCCTCGACGGCATCTGTGCGTCCGTCGTAGTGAAAGGGACGCCGTCGGCGGACGATATACATCTCCGATGGCGTCCGCCGTCGTGCGCCGCTAGTCGCTGAGCAATAATCCGTAGCACGCCTTCTAAAGGGGGTGGGGATTCGCCGCTGCTGCAGTCTTCGCGATTAGAATTCCGCAGGTAGCGTTGCCGAGGAGTGCATTTTCCACGCACCAACAATTTGCACACTTTGACGTCGCCTCTAGCAGTCGGCGGAATTTCTAAAGCGCCGAACGGGCCAAAGAAAATATCTACCGCCAGAAAAAGAAAGAAGAGCGCGCGTGCTAGTGTCGCCGTCGGATGGCGAGCGCGCTACTGCCAAAACTAACGAGCGAGAGCGATCGCTCCTACTTCAGACACAGCAGTCTGCGCCGGCCTCGCGGCAAGCTGGTTTTGATGATCGTTGCGACGCCGCGCAGCTGCGAGATTGACACTTGCGGCTTCGCGCGAATCGAAGAGCCGCTGCGAGCACGTGCGTAGCCATGATTTTGGTATGAGTGGGGGGCGGGCGGGTAAATGTCAATATTGAGCTGAGTGACGCATCGCCGAGAACTCATCTCCGAAGCGTGCTAGGAAAATACTCTTAAGCCTCTCTAAAAGTTAATTCTTTTATGTGCTCACTGTAGCAGCTAGTTAACCTCGCAAAAAATTTAGAAGCACCTTTAGCTCCACGCCGAAACCAAATGCCCCGCAGTCTCTTTCGAAGCTCAACTCGAAGCGTCTGAAAATAAGAGTTTCTTATCCACGTTTGGCTAGCCTGATGCAGGTGTTTGTAATTTTTTTTATATAAGAAATGACCTAATAGGTAATTCTGAAAAATGAGACCATTACACAGGTGATTGTCGCTCAGAAAAAAGGACTCTGGACGAGTTCGCCGAAGCCTCTCGGCCTCTGGTTGCCTTTTAAAGTAGCTCTTTAGTTAGTAGCCACGTCAAGAAAGAAGCGGCTGGCCCTTCCGGTGCCGTGATGTATCGATGATGATGTATTGGATGATGATGTTTTGGATGCCTCCAGAGCCGCTATGTGCATACTTTATACTCGATAATTTCTGTTCTTACAAAACCCTGAGAGTCTCTCGCTGGAGTTATGACGGCTTCTCGGGAGCTCAGCTCTGCTTTCGCGGCTGGCGACGGGGGGGGGGGAAGAAGGCTCAACAGAGATACTTTTCACTAGGTCTCACAATTGGTCCAATGCAACCAGGAACGGCCCGGCTACGTGTGGGCACGAGCAGGCTACTTGCTGGCAGCTACCTCAAGGTCGTCACTGTTTAGCAGCCCTCTACCGGGCAGACTTAAAAAATGTTCAATTTTCTAGCAATCGCTTTTAACCGAAGGGTCACCCGCGCGACAGCGTTTGGAGCTGGTGGTCTGAAGGGGCACCCAGAAAATGCCCTTTGAGCGTACTTCTACGCATTAAGGTGGCTCCATCCGGAGACAGGCAGTGAAGCTTGCGTCAGACGCGGCGCCGCCCGACAGGGCCTGGCTAGCGCTCTCTCCTCCTTAGCCGCTTTACAGCTTAGTTATTTCAAAGGGCGACGGCCGCATTATCTAGAAGCAGATGCCGACTCCCAGCGCCCTAGAAGTGCCGACGTTGCCGGGACTTGTCAGCCCATCTGGAAAAAAATGGTCAACCCATTTCGGTAAAGTCTAAATGCCCGCGCGCCGAAAGTGCGCCACTCGGAAGCCTTTTCGGACGCCGCCAAAAAAGAGACTCGCGCGTCCGCCGACGCCGGCCTGCCTTCGCGGCAGGCTTGCGTAACCCCGTCTGAAAGCATCGATGGCCTGCCTCTGGAGAAGTAGCCTGAAGTACCGCTCGTAGGCCGGCGGCGCGCTCTCCATCCGCCGACCAATATTAATATCTACCATTGTGAGAGCTCCGCCGGAAGCTCAGAAGGCGTGCCTCCCGGAACCCTTCTAAAAGCTATGTGCGCCGCTCGGTCGCCCTCCTCTCATCTCGATCTGTCTCTAAAGAAGTACCCCGTCATCAACTCTGAAAACCACAACCCCGAAAAAAAGGCAGCGACAGTCCGCCTGGAGACTGCTTCCGAACGCGCATTCCAAATAGGAGGTAGCGCTCTCGTCAGCTTGCGCGTAGGCGCGGCGCGCGCGGTACGCTCCTAGGCCCGCGCGCGAGCGACGCAACGATGCGCGCTTCGCTGTGCGCGCGAGCGCGAGCTCGCGGGATACTACAGTGCGTCCGCGCAACGGGTGTATTTGGAAAAGATGGCGTCTGCGGCATCAGCTCCGCACGCGAAAGAAGAGCAGCAGCGCGGAGGAGGCTGAGCCGACGTTGAGCCGATCGACCGCAGCCGCTGTCGGCTCGCGCGGCTAGCGAGCGCCGCCGCCATTGGCTGCGGCGCTGGCTTAAGCAGACCGCCGCCTCCTCCGGGTGGGCGGGGGTGCGCAGCGGCCGAGGCTGCCGACCGCGCGCGCGACCGGATGCTGCGGAAACGCCAGCCGGACGCTACGAGAACGAACGCGAGCAGGGTCGTCGGCCGGTGCCGCCTACTCGGCGGCATCCCCACCGCCGCACGTCGTAGGAATGATAGTAATAATAATGCACTTGATAAAGCTCCCTCGGAGGACTCAATCTCCTTCCAGGCGCTTTACATTTGCCATAGGACTAGAGCGAAGCGGGCAGTCGCGACAGTCGGGGCCGAACGGGGCGTTGCATTGGAGCCCGCCCGCCCGGCCGCGCTATTAGCCTCGCTAGCGTGCTCAGGCGCGGCTGGCCTCGACGGAAACGAATTCGCCCACCTCGCGCGAGTCTCTAGCAGCCGCCGCCGGCGCCACGTCCGCCGTGCGGTCTCTTCGCGCCTGGATGTCACAGGGGCGGGCAAATCGCGAGGAACGGGGCCTTTTTTCGCGTGCGTACGCACGTGACCAACCAGCGGCGGGCGCCGTCGTACACGCCCACGGCCGCGCGGTCGGCGCATCTGCCGGAGCCGGCGCCGCCGTCGAGTGCCCGCAGCAGCAGCAGCGCTAGCAGCAGCAGCAGCGCTAGCAGCGCTAGCAGCGCGGCGTACGACGGGAGCTCGCGCTCGGACCTGACTCGACGTCGATGATGAGCGAAGAAGGCGGACGGCGGTACGGCACGTTTCGGGTCGTTCTCAAGGGAGGCGAGCCGTGGGGCGTCGCGCTAGCCGGCGGCGTGGCCAATATTCCGCTGCAGGTCGCCAAGGTTCGTAGCACGCGCGCGCGCTGGCCTCTGCTAGCGCTCGCGCTGGCCTCTGCTGGCGCTTGCCTCGCCCGCCCCACTCCGCAGTCGCCCGCGTTTGTGCGCGCTGCCTGCCTCTCGCGCGGCGTCGCCGTCGCGCGATCCTCCTGCTCCTGCAGCTGCTCGCTGCCTCGGGCGGCGCTCGTTCGTGCCTCGGCTGCCCCGCGGCCGTCCCCTCAAGTTCCCGTCGGTGACGCTCTTTTCGCCGTCTCTTTCGTTTCTTCGGAATGCCCGCGCGCGTCGCTCGCTCGCTCGCTCGGAAGTGCATCGGGGGGGGGGGCGTTCGTCGGCGCTCGTTCGCACTCGCTCGCCCGCCATGTGCCGCGAGCCCGGCGGACTCGGCGGCGGCGCATTTCGAAGCTGCTCGACGGAGGCAGGCCCTGTGCGAGCTCTTGGCTCGGCCGCCCCTCCTCTCTCTACCCCTCCGCAGCGATCAGCTGTCCGGCTATCTCGGCCGCCGCCGCTTGCGGCGGCGGCGGCGGCCTTCGCGAATTCCTCCGGTCTAAGGCTAAAGGTCGTTCGCACGTGCTCGCGCGACAGTTCTCTCGCTGGTGCTCGGTGGACACATTATTTCTCGAAGATACTCGCATAGCTATCCTTAAGTAGCTACAGCTATCGCAGCAAGCTGGCCTCCCTGCTCCTTTCAGCTGTCGAGGCGTCCCTCGTTCGGCCTACAGCTCGCAAGGATATCAGCCGTTTGTGCCCGCGTTGCTTTTGCAGCCCGCTACGGCAAGGTCTAGCGGACCGAGAGCAGATAGCCGCCAATACCTAAGGGGGCGGGTGGAGCGATGCTGTTGATTAGTAAACGTGAGCCCGATCGAGAGCCGGCGGCGTAGCCGGTGGACCTAGAAACGTGCAGCTTGCTGCACGGCCTGCGAAGAGGATTGCCGGCGCAGCCGCCGAGCCGCGGCTTCGCAGCGGCGGCTGCCGGGTAGGCGCTGCCGCTGCGAAGGCTCTCCATTGTCGCAATCTGAATAGCCAGGTGTTGTGCCCTGCCGCCAGCGAGGGTACCTAACCCTTTATGAAGCACGGCTGAATGCACTTTCTCGGCTGGGCACCGTTGACGAAAGCCCTTTGTCAGCTGTTAAATGCGGTGGCGGCGATCGCTAACTGTGGCTCATGTCAGCCGGTCGCAATCCCACGGCTTGCAGGTCAGGAACATATCGTTATCTCTGGCGAGGTTCGAGTACCACCACATCCGAATTCTGGGCTGACAACACAAATTTAACATGGAGTTTGTCCCCTGCCGCGGAATCTCGAGGCATTTGCAGATGCAGCTGTTGCCGATTTGCCGACTTGCCGAGGGCATGTGCGAGCTCCAAACAGAGGCTCGCTTGCTTCTAATTCCAACTATAAGCTGCAGAGGCATGCTTATGATTAGGTTTAGGTAGTAGTCTGACCTTGACCTCACCGGCGGCAGTTGATCGTGGAAGCTTAGCACTTGCCCATACGTCCTGGGCAGCCTGTCCTTGGTGCTGTCGCCAGCCATCAACAGGCATACGAAGACTACTGTCGATCGTACTAATCGATAATCTTAATAATGCGCTTAATAAAGCGCCCCCAGAGAGCTCAATCTCTCTCTCTCTCTCTCTCTCTCTCTCTCTCTCTCTCTCTCTCTCTCTCTCTAGGCGCTTTACATTTGCTGCAAAGGAAACACATGCTCTTCTTCGGCGTGTCTGCACAGCAATGTGAGACTTGGTCAGATGGCCCACCTGCCAAGTCCCCAAAATGCTCATGGGAGCACAGGCGTGTGTGTGTGTGTATGTGTGTATACACCCGTTAATGCACGTGCTAGCCCTGCGCATGGGCACATTCGTACGCCAATGCAAGCGCGTAGGCCAACGCATCGTGTGCTCTGAGCGCATTCACTACAAAACGAACAGAACGGCAGGTAGGTGTCTTGGGGACTGAGTGCTTGTTAATCATGGTGATGCAGAAGGTCTCCACCGCGGTAGGCTACAGACGGCTGAATCACGAGAAGCTGCCGTTCGATGCAAACCAAATAGCCTTGCGTACGAATCGCCTGCTGACGCATGGCAGCAAGAGCTCGATCGTTTGCATTGATAGAGTCGGGATGAGAGCACGATGTCGTTGCAGATGCTCAGATTTGGATCGGTTCGATAACCGATGCAACTCCCGACAGGCTAGGCTTCTCATTCTTTCATATCCCTAGATCAATAAAAACTGGTGTTGGAGTCACCATTATCGCATGCTCATCATTCAATTTCAAACCGTTTGCAGCCCCCTCGAAGCAGTCTTTTGACTACCTTATTTTGTTTATCCGACAACAAGCTGCCAATTATGGCAGTAGCCTATCGCCGGTCCCCCCTTTCAAAGTCCTCATTTATCTCAGATTTCTCTGACCTCAATTGATTCGGGGATGCAAGAAATCAACCTTTTCACGTTATGGGTGATTTTGACATTCATTTTGATAACTGACCTGACGCCTTCAGACCGAATTTCGTGCAATGACTGACCCATTTTCTCTTGTGGCTCATGTGTCGGACTACTCGCATCGAGGGTCACACACTCGACCAAATTTTCTGCTACACCTCTATGTTATCATCGCCTATTATTACCAAATTCTGTGTATGTGACCACATGCACATCTCATTCATTCTACAATGTTTGCCCTCCTCCACATCTAAAGTCACATGTGAATCGCGAAACCCCAAGACCCTTGACATCGATGCTGTCCATACGAAAATATCTACTTCCTCTTTGCTCCTCAATCCCCCTGCCGATCTGTCATCATTGGTAGATTGCTACAACACGACACTAGCTGACATGCTCGACGAGTTTGCACCTCTGACTAAGTGCACTGTGTGCCCTCGCTCAGACGGCTTATGGTTTACTGCAGACATTAAGCTGACTATGTCTACTAAGCACGAGCTTGAAAAAGCACACAGAATATCAGGATTGGCATACGAGGTATCGACAGGCATACGAGGACTATTGTAGATCGTACCAATCGGTAATAATAATAATAATACACTAGATGAAGTGCCCCAGGGAACTCAATCTCTTTCTAGGCGCTTTACATTTGCTACAAAGGAAACACGATCGAATGGTCAGTGGTAGCTTGCTCAATAAACAACAGGAATAATATGGTTAGGGGTGGCATGCACAGGGTCATGCAAGTATGGTTAGTGACAGCATGCACATCCTAGGCAAAGGCCACGTCTATCTTCATAAAACAATGTTGAATCACAGATGCACAATCTAAAAATTCTGATGCGTACCATCAACCATCATCTTAACTGCTCCCAGGTTAGCTTCTTATCTAGTGACCCTTGTGGTAATATTACTGATTGCCTCTCTAGCTTCTTTGTCAACAAGATAGACATGATCAGGTAGTTCATCCATAGGGTGGCATTATCCCCTCTGGGCCCCTCTTCCTCAATTCCGTGTAGCACCTCGGTGTCTGCATTTAAGGATTTCACAAGTAACCTCAAGCTGAAATTAATCTCTCAGTCAAAGAATACCACTAGACCTCTAGACCCTATACCCACTGTCCTACCTCTACGATGTATAGATCTGCTGCTGCCATCCTTAACTAATATTGTAAATATGTCCTTAGCCTCATGGCTTGTCCCTGCCCCTTTCAAAAAGGCTGTAGTTTGGTTTGAATTTAAAAGCAGCACTAGATCAAGATTAAGTTCTCTTAGGGTGCTATACATGTGAATTATATATTACATATAAATACACTGGAACGAGTTGTGGCAGACCTGCTGAACTCTTACATTGAAACTTCAAACCTAAGAAGCAAGTTCTTGTCTGGTTTCGAAGTAATCACTCCCCAGAGTCAGCATTGCTTCAGGTGTACAACAACCTTCTCAGGAATGAAGACTTAATTAAAATCTCTGCTTGTTTTGTTTGATCTTTCGGCAGCGTTTGATACTATTGATCACCAAGCAGTTTCGAGCCCCTCTCATCTCGCCTGGGCACCACTGGCACTGCAGTGCAACGGTTCTTATCTCACTGGGAAATTCCAGAGTATCGATGTAAATGGACAATGGTCATCTGAGGAGCCTCTGAGGTATGGGATACATCAGGGGTCTGCGCTTGATCCGCTTCTTTTCACATTTTATACTCGCCTTCTTGCTGATGTGATCGCGACCCCAATCTAGGATTTCACTTCTATGCAATTGACAGTCAGTTGTACCTTTGCTTTGATCTCTCCCAGCCCTCCAGAACGTCGAATTCTCTCAACTCGCTTCCTGCATGTATTGATGACATCCGCACATGGATAGCAGCAAACTTTCTTAAATTGAACGACGGCAAAATTAACTTTGTAGTTATGGGCAAACCAAGCATGATTCAGAAGTTGGAAAACCTGTCGCTCAAAATCGGCTCTACCAGCATATCTCCTGTTGCATCTGCAAGAAACTGTGTCCTGTTTCAAAGTGACCTTTTATTAGACGACTGCATCAGCTCCACAGTCAAGTCTGTGTACTTTCAGCTACATAACATTGCTAGAATTCGGACTTGCTTAGATAGCAATAATACATCCCAATAGGTCTTGCGTTTGTACGGTACCGGCTCGACTTCTATAATTTACTGCTTGCTGATCTATCGGCCTGTACAATCAGGTGCTTATAGTCGGTCCAAAACTCTGCAGCTAGGCTTTTCTACCGTGAGCATCACAGTTACCGTTACCACACCACTTATCGCTGACCTGCACTGGCTACAAGTCAAGTGAAGCACCAACTTAAAGGTTTTGTCGCCCACTTTAAGGTCCCTTCATTCTTTTCCAGCCTATCTACTCCCCACCATGCTTGGCATTGTACCACCTGGTTTTCTGAGTCAATTTGTTTAGCTACACCTTGTACGAACCTCAGATCGTTTGGAGACTGTCCCTTTAGCTCGTGTGCTCCCAAAGCCCGGAACTCCCTCCCGACTGACGTCACGACATTCTCTGACGACGAAATTTAAAAAGAAGCTAAAGCTCATCTATATATCACAGTATTTAGTAGGTCCGTGTGATTCGTCCTCTGTGTGCTTATGAGTGCTGACACTGTGCATACTGTCACTAATCATATTTGCATCTTGACCCTCTGCATGTTACCTGTAACCATGGTTACAGCTTGCTGTCGTTTAGCATCCTACCACTAACCATTCGCCCATACTTCCATCCTGATTTTCTCACACACAGCTAATCGAGTTGAAATGATAGCGAGAGAAGATATATTAAATGCATTATAGCAAGAATCATATTATATACATTAATTGTAATTATTTTGCATTGAGCTCTACAAGAGAGCTTAATCTCTATCCAGACTCTTCACCTATGCCTCAGGGCTGGAGCTAACGACCTCGGTCATTAGAGGCGAGCAAGGAGCATCATACAACTGCTGAAAGCCAGACGACTCTGAGAAGGTTGTGTGGAGTTTTGCCAGGGACGTTCGTTCGAGAAGGCTACGCTGTCGTGTGAGGCTATGCTTGACCACGCTGCTCTGCTTGTCCACAAGCAGGAGCTTCAGTGAGGCAGGAGGCTGCGCGAGTCACTTGAGTGCACTTGTGCTGCATGGCCGGCCACCACCGAAGGCCAGCCGCCTTAGCCGATGCTGGTGCTGCAGGCGTCTGAGAGCAACGTGAGCCACCGAGTGGCTGGGGCGGACTCGCCATCGCTGGACCGCTTCCCAATGCAAGCGACAAGCCGGCAAGGCAAGCCTCTGGTGTGTCGCCTGTCGCCACGTGACTCCGAAGGCCACTGGTTAATTTCTTGCATTTCCCAATCTGCTCATCCGGTTGCTGCTACTGGGGCTACTGGGGTTTTCCCCAGTGCCTGGACTATGGTGCTTGCTTTCGAATACGATCTCCTCAATACGCCACAAAATGCCTCCTAGTTTTTGTACTCAGTGTCCCAACCTACTCCGTGCTAACGTCGTGTCCGTTAATAATTATCAAATTGGTAACAGCCCTGACACGGTCGTCGAATTGCTTGCGCCTGAATGTTGAAACTCGATCCACTGCAAGGCTGGGCCATCCCGATGTTTGCAGATGAAAGCCGACATGTCAAGGGCAAACCGCTAGAAGCTTCGGCTGGTCTTCTGCTGCGAATGCAGGTGTGAGGAGGTGAAGGGGAGAGGCCAGTAGGTGAACGGCTGCCTCGAGAGGCCTTCCTCTCCTGCGACCTGCTGCTCCTGGCTAGGTCAAAATCTGGCCCCTCCTTGGGTTAATCCTGTCAACGCACCACCGCGGTTTCTCTATTTGCTGCTTCGAATGTGCCGGCAGCTGTGCTAACGTATGCTTATGCATGCAGCATGCTCTGCTGGCAGCATTTCCTGACCGATGCATTCTTGTGGTCGGCAGATCCCAGGCATCAGGCATGACTTTGGAGGCAGCATTGGCTGCCCGGTTCCTCATCAAGCAGCTCTGCCCTCATTTGGACCGATGGCCCAGGTCTTAATCGAAGCACACGAGTGTGCCCCTTACGAGTAGGGGGAGGGGAGGGAGGGAGGGAGGGAGAGAGGGAGGGAGGGAGGGAGGGAGGGAGGGAGGGAGGGAGGGAGGGAGGGAGGGAGGGAGGGAGGGAGGGAGGGAGCAGTAGTGCTCGGCAGGCTCTTCATTGTCCAGCGGCAAGAGCAAAACGTTATGATCAGCAGCCTCCCTCCTTCATGTGGCACCTGTCCTTCGTGCTTGCAGATGGCATTAAAACGTTGCCTGCAGGCACCTGGACTCAAACTAGCAAGCTGGATCCCCTGAAGTTCGAGCACCTGACCCCCAAACCCACCACCACCACCACCACCTCCCTGGTTAAGACCCAGCAGCAACTGCTTTTCTGCTGACCTGCAGCAGTACTGCTGCAGCTGGTCTGTCAGCGTGCAGCAGACCGTCTTGACCGTGCGACCAGGGTTTCGTTTCGTTTTCTCTCGGAAACTAGGCACTTGCAAAGGATGCAACCACTGGCATTAGATACGATGGCGTATAAATGAAATGCATGGCTACCTGACGAACGATGCGTGCACGGCAGCTGCTCATCCGGCTGTGCTCCAGCTGATTTGGCGATTCGAGCAGTAGCCGCACGGCTCGGTTTCCAGAGACACCGGCCCTTTCCGCACGTGCTCCCTGCTGTTGCTATGCTCTTGCAGGGGTGCCTTTGCCCTTGTAGAATTCGGTAGACCGTCAGTTTATGCAGGGCACTATTAAGCTTGCATGCTCTGTACGACTCTTCCTTGTTCCGGTGGGCCGACCTCGAAGCCAGCTTCTTTAATTAAGCCGGCTTTGGATTTTGGATCAGACTAGTGCTCAGGCTCTGTGAGCTGCCGCATTCTCATTCTTTTTATCGCATCTGGGCTCTCATCCAGAGCATCGTCTCAATCGCACACACTGGGGCAGTGGGGGCTAGTGCTTAGCTTGCCCTTCCGGTTTTGCCTTCCGGTTTTGCTTTCCTGTTTTGCCTTCCTGTTTTGCCTTCCGGTTTTGCTTTCCGGTTTTGCCTTCCGGTTTTGCTTTCCGGTTTTGCCTTCCGGTTTTGCCTTCCGGTTTTGCCTTCCGGTTTTGCCTTCCGGTTTTGCCAGCCGGCAACCGATAGGAGAGCGCTGGACTGAAGCCACAGAGAGGTGGTGCTGCAGAGGTGTGGAGTGGTTTAAAAATGACTTGCCACGGCTGCTTGGCTACTGCCGGACGCCATTCCAGAAGCAGTCCTGATCACGTACAGATCGTCGCTGCACTGTATCCCACAGCACTCTGCAGAGGCGCTGGAGCAGTTCCGTTCGTGCTGTGCCTGCAGAGTGCAGTGGGCTGGGGGTAGAGGGATGTCTTGGGCCTGTCTTTCGGCTCATCTGCACCTCTCGAATGCATGCAAAGGTAGCCAGCCGGACACAGGCACTTCTGCCCCCACGACAGCCCACGACAGGATCGATTCTCAAGGCTAAGTTCGACCGCATTGTACATGTCACCTGTGGCCAGCGCTGCTGTGAGACACCCTGGGCAAGCTTCGGCAGTGGTAGTGGTTCTACCGTGCGTGGCAGCAGCTGCACTCGGCCCTGCCGATAATGTAACGTAATGTATCTTGGTCTGTAACTTCATAGACAGCCACAGAGACTTGTGGGTGTTATGCAGGAGAGTTTTGTATAGTGCGCTCACAGCCTAAGCAGCTTTCGGTAATGATTCGGTAGCCAAAGACGTCATCTCACGAAACAAAGAGAAAGTGAGAAGCATAGCTAAATCATGAGAGCAGTCGAGGTAGTGATTAACATCAGTAGCAGAGTTGAGGTACTGAATACCATAGAAGTAGCAGCTCAGGACGGATGGAAAGAATGAGCAGTAGTCGGCAGCAGGAGAGTAGTCGTCCCATTAGAATTGTGTAAGCGAATTCCACAGTCTAGGCCCTGCAGAGCAAAAGCTTCTGTCAACAACGGTCTTCAAGCTGAGGAATAGAGCAGTTAATTTATTATCCATACATGACCTGAGGGCATGAGGAGGGCGAAACTGGTGCGGCAGTTCAACTAAGTATGGAGGAGCCAAGCCGTGGCGGGCCTTGTAGGTCAGGGTAAGAACTTTGCTCTGTATCTGTTGATCAACCGACAGCCATCCTAGCTCTTTTAGCAAAGGAACACTTAGCCTAACTTCTGGAATTTGCAAACTAGCCTTGCAGGCCTATTCATAGCCATCTGCAGTGGCTAAGTTGATTGTTTTGGTAGCCCAGCCAAAAGGTAATTACAATATTCTAGCCGAGACAGAACTAACCAGCTAGTTAAATGAGACAGAACTAACGAGCTAGCTAAAAAAAATTTCGAACCACCTCGGAAGGCACCTAACCTTAGATAGGGATTGGACATGACGGCTAGCTGTAGATGCAGTCTTCTTAACGAAGCTTTCCAAATTTAGGCAGCTGTCGAAGACGACACAAAAATTCTGAGCACGTGGAAATGATCGCACACCAGCGTCACCTATTAGAAAAGCAAAGCCTTTTAGTCCTGCCACACGCTTGGGGTGTCCTATGAGCAGCAGTTCTGTTTTGTTGTCGTTTAGTTAGTTACAGGAAATTGGCCGACATTCTGGATCGACTGTCTGCAAGGCAACCATTCTGGGTATCATTCACTGCAGCAGCAGATTACGAAAGTATGAGCTGACTCGAAAGGAAGGAAGAAGTCGATAGGGATAGAGTGGCTGGCTGATTGTAGATAACCGTTTGCTACGCATACTTATCAACAACCCTGGAAAAAATAATTCGTCACTTTGTGGAAGCATCCTCGCAGTAGCAGCAGCAGCTGCCAGTCTGCTGCCGCTACCGAGTGTCACCAGTCCTAGCATTCCAGCTCGGCGCAATAGCGAATCTACGACTTGCTGTATTTTTGCCCAGCTAACAGTTTTGCAAGGGAAGGCAGAGAGATAGTAGATGGCTGCAGTATTTAAAATGTAATTCATTTGTATAGGGTCCCAAGAGAGCCTAATCTCTATTCAGGTGCTTCACATATGCCATGGGGCTTCAGCCCTCGACCTCGGTCATCAACTGCATTTACCTTGATCTGGTCGGGGTGATGACCTTAACCCCTTGCCCAAACCAGAGCGGCCATTCCGAAACATGGCGGTTACAATCCGTCCATGGTTTTTGTTTGGACAATAAATTAGCCGTTCCATTCCTGCGCTTAAAGACCGTTGGCGACGGAAGCTTTAGCTCTGCAGGTCCTAGACTGTGAAACTCGCTTCCATAATTCTCACGCAACGACAACTACTCTCCTGCTGCCGACTATGGCTCATCCTTTTCAGCGGTCCTGAGCTGCTACTTCCATGCTATTCACTACCTCAACTGCTCTCCTGACTCTGCTATGCTTCCCACTTTGTCTCTGTTTCTTGAGATGAAATCTGTTGGCTTCCGAATGCTTACCGAAAGCTGCTTAGGCTGTGAGTGCGCTATGCAAAACTCTCCTGCATAGCACCCACATAGTCTTTAGGGCTTTGTGGAGTTAAAGATGGAGATACATTACATTCTGGCCATTTTTGTGCATTATATGGATTGTGTAAGCTTGAACCCCATAGCCTCAGGTATTTATTATCGTGCCATCATGCAATGAGAACACTGTTGATTGTGATTGAGTGTAACTTTGTATCTTAACCTGCGAGCTTGCTAATGTGACCAGGCTGCCTAAGCGTTTAGTTAGTCCCAGTGTTTGTCACTACGTTGCTGTCATTTACTGAAGTCGGCTAGCGTGTGCATATGTGTGTGTGTGTGTGTAAGTGTGTGTGTGCACGCATATTCGCCGATGCCTCGAGCCGTTAGTGCACATTGGGCCACGTTATTTCAGCAGCTTGCTGGAGCGTTGCCTGTGGCTTCCACAGCCGTTCTGACATTGGCAGCAGCCGGACGATTAGCTCAGAATTGCAGAAGTACTCGACGGGTTTGAGTCGGCAAGCTTTTCGGCGCTGTGCAATCGAATCCCAGCGAGTGTAGCTTGATCTGAGCACGGGTAGCAAAAAGTGCCAGTCGGCGTGCATGCTAGCAGCCGTGAGGCATCCCACAAGGCAATATGGAGCAGAGGTTACGATGAGCACAAGCTGCCTCCCTGCTCTCGGTGGCTTTGTGGACTGTCCGTCTTGTCGTTATACCTTGTGGCTGCCAATGCAGTTAAATACTCCTCAGTGTCTCGGCGGTGTTTTTTTGTATAGCAATGCCGATTTCACGTAATGCTGCCTTGGTGCTCTTTGACTCTTGGTTCTTTGCCATTGATCATGCGCCCGTCCTGCTAGAGTAGCATCGGTGGTTGATGCTAGCCGTAACGTAGCTGGTCTGAAGTGTCAACGTCAGGGGCAGGGCAGTTAGACAGCAGCCTAAACAAGCAGACAACAGCCTGAACGGTACTTCAACAAAAATGCTATCAAACCGTCACATGACGGCTGCATTAATCCTTGCCTATAATAATAATAATAATAATAATAATGATAACAAGATAAAGAATGTTACGTCAGCATAGCGCTCCATGAGAACTAATACTCTTTCTATATATAATAACTTTCTGTGGGGCCCTAAGAGAACTTAATCTCTATTCAGGCGCTTCACTAATGCCACGGGGCTCGAGCCCACGACCTCAGCCAGACCTTGGTCGGGGTGAACATCTTACTGTTCTTGAAAAGAAAATATAGGAATTCCATTTATGCTATCGTCCTTTTCAGGCATGATAGATATTTACCGTGAATCCAACTAGCCGCTAGCCGAGACATGCATTTCCCTCTTCACTCAGCTCACATTGTTTAGCTAACCGCCACACCGGACCACGGAATAAACAACTGAATATACAGTCATGACTGGTTTCATATCAGGGCTATCTTATATAGCTAATCCCGCTGAACCATTAGTAGGATTTAGCATCCTTTGACAGCCATACCCGGATATTCTTTCACGTGCAGCAGAACAAATACGTCAACAGCTTTTTCTGATCCTGCATTGTAAAAGATTCCCTCACTGAATTTCAGATCTGGTAGTGCTGTCAATAGTGGCAAATGCCAAACATAACATTTCACACGTGTTTAATAGCACCTCGCGTGTTTGTAAGACATGAAGCTGGTGGAGCTCAGTTGAGTTATGCCCCCTGTATATTTTGCTTCGATGCAAGGGAGAGGGGAAGAGATGGAGAGAGAGAGAGAGAGAGAGAGAGAGAGAGAGAGAGAGAGAGAGAGAGAGAGAGAGAGAGAGAGAGAGAGAGAGAGAGAGAGATAGGTAGAGAGAGAGAGAGAGAGAGAGAGAGAGAGAGAGAGACAGAGAGACAGGAACAGAGACAGAGAGACAGAGTAGACAGAGATAGGGAGACAGAGCCAGAGAGAGAGAAAGAGAGAGAGAGAGAGAGAGAGAGATGAGAGAGGAGATAGGAGTGAGAGAGAGAGAGAGAGAGAGGAGAGATGGGGAGAGATGTAGAGAGAAGAGATAGAGATAGGAGAGAGAGAGAGAGAGAGAGAGAGAGGGGAGAGAGGGAGAGAGGGAGAGAGAAGAGAGATAGAGAGAGAGAGAGAGAGAGAGAGAGAGAGAGAGAGAGAGAGAGAGAGAGAGAGAGAGAGAGAGAGAGAGAGAGAGAGAGAGAGAGAGAGAGAGAGAGAGAGAGAGAGAGAGAGAGAGCGAGAGAGAGAGAGAGAGAAAGAGCGAGAGAGAAGAGAGAGAGAGAGGGAGAGAGAGAGAGAGAGAGAGAGAGAGAGAGAGAGAGAGAGAGAGAGAGAGAGAGAGAGAGAGAGAGAGAGAGAGAGCGAGATAGAGAGAGAGAGAGAGAGAGAGAGAGAGAGAGAGAGAGAGAGAGAGAGAGAGAGAGAGCGAGGAGATGGAGAGAGAGAAGAGGGAATAGGAGAGAGAGAGAGAGAGAAGAGAGGAGAGAGGAGAGAGAGAGAGGGATAGAGAGAGAGAGATAGGGAGAGGAGAGAGAGAGCAGGAGAAGATAGAGAGAGAGAGAGAGAGAGAGAGAGAGAGGAGAGAGATAGTGAGAGAGATGGTAGAGAGAGATGAGAGAATAGAGAGAGAGAGAGAGAGAAGAGAATTGTAGAGAGAGAGAGAGATAGGTAGGTAGATAGAGAGGGAGAGTAGAGAAATAGAGAGAGAGAGAGAGAGAGAGAGAGAGAGAGAGAGAGAGAGAGAGAGATAGGGAGACAGAGAGAGAGAGATAGGGAGAGAGAGAGAGAGAGAGAGAGAGAGAGAGAGAGAGAGAGAGAGAGAGAGAGAGTGAGAGAGAGAGATGGGGAGAGAGATAGGTAGAGAGAAAGAGAGAGAGATAGGTAGAGAGAGCGAGAGAGAGAGAGAGGGAGAGAGAGAGAGAGAGAGAGAGAGAGAGAGAGAAAGATGGGGAGAGAGAGAGATAGGTAGGTAGAGAGAGAGAGAGAGAGAGAGAGAGAGAGAGAGAGAGAGAGAGATAGGGAGAGACAGCAAGATAGGGAGAAACCGAGCGATTGGGAGAGAGAAGACACTGAGTGACAAATAATAGCAACCCTTGAGCTCCGATGACAACATTTCGAAGAGCACTCGGGTAGCCTCCTCTCACGTAAATGAGGCAGGTTAACACTGCACACTGCCTGAAATTAGGATGATAGTAAGTTGATCGGCAAAAGATCAGGCAACCCAGCAGCGTTTCCTAGGCCTTTGGGTCGTCTGGAATCATCCACACTAACAGCTGGGCCACTGGCACTGTGAGAAGGCCAATACTGCAATCACCAATGCACTTCAAAGCCTCAACTCGTGGGAGCCTTCGCAGCTCACTGGCTGCCACTGTCGCTGCTCCAAGCAGAGTTTTGTCTAACGAGTGAGCAGCTAAGCTCCAGGTCGCTCGGGTAGGCTGCTGCGGTTGACCTGTCATCCATACAGATTTCTCGAATTTCCTTTATGGAATTGCTCTATCGCCATATTTGGGACCGTTAGGGTGCATAATAAATAATGCCTCCATTGGTGGCAGTCTGAGCAAGCTTTAGTCAGCTGGAAGGTGTACAGTGTCCATTAGTAAGAGCACCACGTGAAGTCTCATGTCTTGGTCTTATCAGACAGGAGGTGCTACTAGCATTGGGCAGCAAGTAAAACTAATCAAGCCGTCTGCTTTATCGATAAAGTGGAGCCTAAACCATATTCCCCTGCCTGTTGTGCTGAACCACACCTATCAATATTACATCAATTGTTCAACAAAGGCTTCTAAGCATCCTGTAAGCTGGGTATTAGTGAATACAGCCGCCCTCTTGATTAGTCACCACCGGCATTGTCACACTTAAGTTTAGCCCAGGGACAATGTGCTTGCATTTAATGTCCAAGGTCGTGAACTCGAGCCCTGCAGCATACCTGCTGGGTAGAGATTAAGCTCTCTTATGGCCCTATTATTTGCTGCACCTGTCTTCATGGCTGGAGACTCGTATGCTACTGCTTGGGGACAGCGTGTGAGCACCACGGTGCTCCATTCTTAAGCTTACTTGCTCTGCAAGTCTCACACTGTGGAACTCACTTCTTGAACTCTTCCGAAAGGACAACTACTCTCTTACTGCCGACTGTGTCACATCCTTTCCAGCTGTCATGTGCTGCTACTGCCATGCTACTTACTTTCTCAACTGCTCTTCTGACTCAGCTATGCATTTCACATTCTCTTTGTTGTATGAGATGAAGTATATCGGCTACTGTGAGTCGAAACCGAAAGCTGCTTGGGCTTTGAGTGTTCAGTAGAAAACTCTCCTGTGTCACACCCACTTAATCTTTGTGGCTTTATGGAGTTACAGACAGACGTACATTACATTACCCAACCCCCATACTGGTATGAGCTTGCAATTCTGATGGGGCCGTCAGCTGTTGTGTGTTACTCTAGGCCTGCCCGAACCCTTGCTGCAACCATTTCAGTTCAACTTATCTCCAAACAAGCTCACTTTTGGAAGCAGTACTGCATATGTTTAATTCATTTGTATAGCACCTCAAGAGAACTTAATCTCAATTCGGGTCTTCACATATGCCTCAGGGCTCGAGCCCACGACTTCAGCCAGACCTCGGGGTCGGGACGAGCACCTTAACCGCTAGACCAAACCAGCTCGGCTAAGAGAATGCTTTCTTACACAACGAAATCTACTCTCTCCTGCTGGCGACTATGGCACACTCTTTCCAGCCGCCCTGAGCTGTTACTTCCATGCTACACACTACCTCAACTGTTCTCCTGACTAAGCCATGCTTCTCACTTTCTCTTTGTTGCATGAGATGAAGTCTCTTGGCTACTGAATCCGTACCGAAGGCAGCTTTGGCTTCGAGTAGTCTATAAAAAAGCTTTCCTGAATTTTAGTTTTACTGGATTTGTGGAGTTATAGATGGAGATACATTACAATGCTGACAGCCGCTTGGCTTCTCGGCTGTGAATTCGATAATACATCAGTGGCTTCAACCATCGGGTATAGTACAAAGAATCGAAGCCAGCTGTATGACGAAAACAGCCAGCACCAGCCGGTCTCTCTCCCAGGGTCTCTCAGCAGACTGCACACACCCCTTCCCCCACCGAGCTAACAATTGGTGCGGCTCTGAATCAAGGCTCATTATTGTGCACCAACTTTGAGGTGGCCATTCATAGCGGCAGCAGCAGGCAGACCACTGCTGCTGCCGGCTAATTGCTCTCCATTCGCTGTCCCGAATTGATAAACAACAGCTCGTTTTACCGAGCTGAGTGACACCCTGTTCGCAGGCCCAGAAAAGATTCGTAGGCTGCCTGTCGAGTGAGAGAAGTCAATCGATGCCCTTAGAAGGGTAACCGAATCAACCAGCCGGTCACATGTCTGGAGCTTGCATCAGCTGCTTCCTTAGCTATTGGCAGTTGCTGCTGCCCACCGACCCAGTATTGATGACTGTCTCGGCAGGGCGTCCATCAATGGTTGCCGTGAGCCTGTAACCACTGACCCAATCCCCCTCCACCCAGCCACCACCTGCCACAGTCCTGTAATGCCAGGTAAAGCTGCTGCAGCAGCAAGTGTACTGGCTGCTGCTCTGAGAGCTGCTTCACGACATACCTTACCTGTACAGTGTATATATAGATCGTATACAACTTAAGTACCCAAGTTGTTGGCCTTGTCTTAATCGTGTCTTAATCGGTTGTTGGCCTTTAGAACTGGAAAGGGTTGCTGATTAGTCTGCCGAGGTTAATCAGGTTCAGCAGAGAGAGGGAGAGAGAGAGAGAGACACACACACACACACAGAAAGACAGAGAGACAGAGACAGAGAGAGACAGAGACAGAGAGAGACAGAGACAGAGAGAGACAGAGAGACGGACGGACGTACAGACAGAGGGAGAGACAGAGACACAGAGAGAGAGAGAGAGAGAGAGAGAGAGAGAGAGAGAGAGAGAGAGAGAGAGAGAGAGAGAGAGAGAGAGAGAGAGAAGAGGGAGAGAGAAATAAAGGGAGAGAGGCAGACAGACGGACAGAAACAGAGCCTTGCAGATGGCGGTAAGATTTGTGCTGTATGCTTAGCACTGTTATGGACTGCTCTGTACGAGAGAGCTGCCATCTCCATTTATCTTAGTTTAGCATACGTCAGTTATCGTCAGTGAATCTCGCATCGAACCCACTGCTACTGAGAGCATGTAGCCCAGTTTTTAAGCAGCACTTGTTGACATGCTGCTCATGCTCATGCTGCTTTCAGTCGAGTTTTTCTAGGCTCTAGTGCTGTTATTTAAAATATTGCTGTGCGATTGGCCCAGTCTGAAGATATTACTACACATTTACAATGCTAAGTCGACCCTCTTAGTTCGCTCGTCCGTTCATTCATTCATTCCTCATTCATTCCCTTTTTTTATTCATTTTTACGGTACCCGTGCAAATGTGACAGCCATGCTTGCACGATTTACTGTACTGTATTCCACTGACTATGAGAGCTCACTGCCTGTGGACTGGCTTATCTGAGTCATAGCTGAAAACTCTGCGCCATCTTGCAGAGCGATAGAAAGACGGAGGCTCTTGCTTTAATTAGTAGAGGCACAGGCACTGCACGGGCTAGCAATCAGAGTCGATGCAGCCGTGTCGATAGCGACACACTAGCTGGTAGCCCAGAGGACGATTCTTTCTCATTTTTTGCTGCCATGCTTCCACCCATCGCTCGAATATCGTAGTGCGAGCATCCCGAGTGTGACGTGCAGGACGACGCACTGGTCCGATCGGCAGCCTGCTGTAAATCATCGATTGCCGTGGAACAGCCGCAGCTCCTCACATAAGGCCTGACTCAGGGGAATTCGTCAGCGAATGGCACCCGCTGTCCATCGGTCGAACACACATACTGGGCTGAGACGATCTGCCAACCTTGAAAAAATTGAACTCATTTCGTGGAGTTTCGCACGTGGCAGCCGTGGGCAATTGTCAAATGCCTCGTGCTGCCTGGCAGACGGTATACCTCGTTGCCGGATCGTCTCAGAGTGAGAATAGTAGGTGCACCTTCTCGAGGAATGGCAAGGGCGATCATTTCCTTGTGATCGATGTCGGCGAACGACTGCAAGGGCCACTTCTCGCTTACAAACTGAACCGGAGTATTGCTTTACATCTTAGTGCTGTTTTTCCCAGCACGTTTGACCTTGCCCTTCGAATGTATTTGCATGCTGCTCGACCTTAATGGCGACTGGTCGCTGCTGCTGCCCCCTACTTGAGCTCTCCGACTAGTGCAGGGACTAGTGGCATGTCTGAGTTTGTTTGCCTGCACTCTGTAGCCTTTCTCATCCTCGAAGCCTTCCCCGATGTGAGGTTGCACCGCTTGACATCGCCTGGCCCGTCGTGTGCAAGGAGACCTCGGTGCCACCTGCAATCGAGGAAGTCGTTAGTTGCAGGCGATTGTCAGTGACCCTGGGAATAGGGCTGCCAGGTGACAGCTTGAGGAGTTTTTTAGTCATCTGCCTGAACGCCGTGAGAAAGTCACTCGAATTCAGTTGCAAACGAGTGGCTAGTGACTAATGGCCGTGTGATCTCTTGCATGCGTCCGAGCTGGATTCACGATCTGGTTAAGTCGATCACGAGGCAGTCATAACAAGTGACAAGAGCCATAACAAGTGACAGGTTTGGTGGCTCTTTTCTTTCCAATATCGAGCACGTATTGCTTACATTTGCGATTAGGCGACAGCGAACACGCTCACATTGGATGACGATAAAACCAGTATACTCGTTATGGGCAAACCTACTTTCACACAGAAATAATGCCCAACCTTTAAAATGGGCTTGGCCAGCATATTGCCTGCCGGTCCCGAGTGATCTTTCTCAAGACGACCACTTCAGCTCTACGGTCGTCTTGCTATTTTCGGCTACGTACCATTGCAATAATTCGAGCCTCCTTGGTGTTGCTGCAAATATCTGCAGACTGTCTTACCAGTGTTGAACGTCTAAACTGTCAAATTACACCACTTCACCGACCGGCACTGGCTGCACACCAAAGAGCTATCAACTTAAGGTTCTGTCAGTCACTTTTAGGTCGCTTCACTCTCTCGCTCTAGCCTATCTATGGGGAATTCTTTCTGATCAGAAGCTTCGACTCAAACTGCATGCTCGGCTGACTCCTATCGTTGAGCTGTGCAAGTAACGCTGCATAAGATCGTCTGGAGACGTACTCCCAGATTATGGAGCTCAGTGCCGACTTATCTCAAGATATCCCCTGACGTGGTGGTATTTAAAAAAAAGTAGCTACAGTCAGTAACCACCTGTTCTTCACAGAATTTGCTCTGGCCGTGTGAAGTCGCCTTGGTGTGCATACATGTGCTGGCACTGAACATGGTATCACCAACCAATTGACATGCTTCGTTTACAGCACGTGTAAAATGCCCAGAAAGAGATTAAGTTCGCTCAGGGTGCTATATAAATGTCTTTTTTTTTAAGTATTCTTATATATAGACTACATGTTACTTAGATAGGTCAAGGCTTTTCAGAGGATTGTTGAACATTATTTCCAATCGTCCTGAGCTGCTACTTCCATGCTGCTCACTATCTCAACTGCCCTCCTGACCCAGCTATGCTTTTCACTTTCTCTTTGTTGCGTGTGATGAAGTCTGTTGGCTACTGCATACGCACCGAAAGCCGAGGCTTCAAGTGTGCAGTAGAAAATTCTCCTGTGTAGCACCCACTTGGTCTTTGTGGCATTGTGGAGTTACAGAAGGAGATATATGACATTATATAGATATATAGGTAGATATGATTGATGGATTATTATTGTAAGCGAGTACATACACTATATATATATATATATATATATATATATATATATATATATATATATATATATATATATATATATATATATATATATATATATATAGAGAGAGAGAGAGAGAGAGAGAGAGAGAGAGAGTATATACACTCGATAGTGAGTAGAATGAGAGAGAGAGAGAGAGAGAGAGGGAGAGAGAGAGAGCGATAGAAAGAAGGCAACTCTGCTGTATTTTTGTAATGCTTTATTTTTGTGCCTTACTTTTGTAATTAATCTCTGAAATGAGCACATGACCTCGACAAAATTACTAGCTAAGAAGTGGCAGCATGGGGCTCGTTGGTGGCTTAAATCATCTTTGCCGAGTGTTGATGCACACATGCCATTAGCCAAACACAAGAGAAAACCTTTACCGTGGCGACTCACTGGCTTACCGAATGCCGTGACTATTTGGTGTCGTCATTCCAGCACCAGCTTGGTGTATCCTGAGTCTGAACTTTGGCTGACTGCTTTCGTCTGGCAACTGTCCGAGGAAAGCATGCATGCATGCTTGGCAGCATATAGCTGGCACCTGTATCACTGCAGCCGTCTGCTGCTGCTGCAGCTGCTCAATGGGGCAGCCCCTACGGTTTCGCCCTGCCACGACCCTGCGTCCGGTAGTTTGCCCAGACAGCTTGAGGCAGGCAGAGTTCCAGCCTTGCCCTTCCTGTGATCGGCACGTCCACTCAGCTCCCCTGCACGTGCCTACACATAAGGTCAAGGTTCGGCTCCGCTTCATGACCAGCGCACAGCCGAGGCAAGCAGCAGCTGCAGCTGCCTCGGCAGCCAGCGCAGTCGGCGGCCTCGAAGCAGCGGCCGCTGCTGCCGCATCGGCCGCTGTCGTCGCTGCTGCCGTTTTGCTGCGGCCGGCTGCAAGGACGACTGCAGCGGCACTGACTCGTGTCGCGCTGTCGCCGCTGTCGCTGCAGGTGGAGCACGGTGGCAAGGCCTCTGCGGACGGTCGCATACAAGCCGGCGACTATGTGCTTCGTGTCAACGACATACCGTGCGAGCAGCTGGTCGAAGCGAGGCAGATGATCGACAGCGCGTTCTACACTCTGACGCTGACGCTCTGGAGGAGGTAGCCCCCTCAGCGCTGCTGCTGCTGCTGCTGCTGCTGCTTCTGCTGCTTCTGCTGCTTCTGCTGCTGCTTCTGTCCGCTCGGCAGCAGCGTCCTACTGTTGCCGAAAGCCCCCTAGAGAGAGAGAGAGAGAGAGAGAGTGAGAGAGAGAGAGAGAGAGAGAGAGAGAGAGAGAGAGAGAGAGAGAGAGAGAGAGAGAGAGAGAGAGAGAGAGAGGGAGAGAGAGAGAGAGAGAGAGAGAGAGAGAGAGAGAGAGAGAGAGAGAGAGAGAGAGAGAGAGAGAGAGAGTGAGAGAGAGAGAGAGAGAGAGAGAGGGAGAGAGGGAGGGAAGGCTTGCTAAGCTGCCAGCTCGGAGCCCCAGGCCCAAGAGGGGAGGGAGATCGGCCGACTCGGTCTGGCGTTGGGCTTGCCAGGATTGCTTGCTTGCGGCATGCATAGCCTGCCGGTCCCAGCAAAGAGCTGGCAAGAGGCCACCGATACCTGGCCCAGCAGGCTGCTGTGTGGCATTGGCTAATAGGCCTGGGCTTTGTGCCAGCTCTCTCAGCTCCAGGTCTGCAAGGTCGTGGCACGTCTTGCTCAATGCACGAGAGCAAATGCAGAAAGAGCGCAGCTGCGCTCAGGCAAGCATTCATGAACAACTTTCACTTCCACAAGCTCGGAAGGCTCTGAGGAGTATGTATCCTGATCTATCGTCTCCCCCCCCCAATGTACAGCCGAGAGAGCCAAGGGCATAAGTCGGATCCGAAAATATTCACAGCCTCTTGGGCGACCCCTTTAACGTCGCCGTGTGTGACATTTTGTAGGATGGGGTAGTTTCTTATTTGCAGTAGGTCAGAGGTGGACAGACAATATTTGCACAGCTGCGGGAGTCTCGATTATTACAAAAATGGTCAGGGGACGGCTTGGTTCTGCTTCAGTCTTGGCAAAGTTGGCTGGAATTCACCACCAGAGGTGAGGCACTTGCCCCGGAGCACGCAATCTGTTGCCATAGCAACTATGAGACTCTCATATAATGCATTCCTGCACTCAGAGCATGCATGCTTAAGCATATACTGAACACTGTACAGGTACAGGTATCTATGCAATTCCAAGGTGTATACAGGTCTGTGCCTGTTCATAAAGATAGTTACATAGAAACCTAGTGTAAACACAGCATACCTGTATATATATATATATACTGTATATTTGTGTATATATATATACTGTATATTTGTATATATATATATATATATATTTGTATATATATATATATATATATATATATATATATATATATATATATATATATATATATATATATATATACCATACACGGGTATCACGCTTAGACGAGCAACAAAAGTGCACGAATATCATGCTGTGACTAGCAAGCAAAAGCCTACAAGACAAGACACTCAGAGCCACTGGTTAGTTGGACCATTGGACAATTAAGTACACAGAAACATGGGCATGTAGGTGCCTAAAGCAACTAGCAAAAAAAGTTGACTGGGGTGCACGGAGCGCTTACCAGTACAGATGCCTTGGCTGCTAAGCAGAATGGATGCAGACAATGCTTAGCAGAACAGAGGCAGGGGGATGCTGAAAGGGATGAACAGGTGGTCTTTAGCTGAGACTTTAGCTTAATAATAGTAATAATAATACACTTGATAAAGCACCCTCAGAGAACTCAATCTCTTTCTGTGTGCTTTACATTTGCTGCAAAGGAAACACGATCGAATGGTGAGTGGTATCATGCTTGATAAGCAACATGCATAACATGGTTATGGGTGACTTGCTGCAAAGCCATATCACGTGGTCGCATCGCTTCTTTCAGAGGGGTGCCGGCGGCTCGTCGAGCAGGGCTTCGACTTCATGATCCTAGCACTCACTCTCGTAGGCACCTTTATTCTCTTGCTCAGGCTTCCCTACCCGAGATGCTCACACTGCTGGCTTTTCCTGCGCTTTAACTACATTCCTCGGTCGTGACTTGTTTAGCTGTATCTCTAAACCACCTCAACTCCTGTGGAAAAACTGCCCTCCAACGCTCCCAAAGGCTGGCACTCGCTACCAACTGTAATCGAATCACGACAGTCCCTAATTTGACGAAATCTGAGGTGAATCTAAACATCATTCCTCTCCTTGCAGCAAATGCTTGGTTAGTGCAAATCGTTCTTAATGCATGTATACTTGCTGCAATTTTGCTTGTATCACTAATCTGTTGTTTTTCGTACTTTGCTGCTGTAGTCTGGGGGCACCGTGCTAACTCTTTGCGATTCAGGTCGTGATTTTGAGTCCTGCAGCAGCATTCAATCCTTAATTGCACTCTGCAAGCTCGAGGCAATAGCCGGTTTGGCACTTTTGCTCCTACGAAAATTAGGCTGCGTCTTCATTAGACCTACTTTTACTTTTTCATATCTTCTCGATAGGACTGGCCCAGAAATAGGTTTTTACTGCTTTTTAGGTAGATACATGGTGTAGCTTGTTGGATGCTAAGCGATTTCTTCTTATTATTCTAGCCCCGACCGAGGTCTTGCCGAGGTCGTGGGTTCGAGCCCCGTGGCATATGTGAAGCACCTGAATAGAGATTAGGTTCTCTTATGGTGCGATACAAATGAATTATATTATTTATTTATTTATTTATTGTTATTCTTGTTGACCGCGAGAAGCATATTCATCGACAGCATCGACTGCTGAGGAGTCAGCATTAATGGAATGGCCTGACAGAAACAGACGATTTCTCACGATTTCTCCGGCTGTCGGCGTCGCTAGTGAAACCCACCCGCGACTGTCGATGTGGAGGCGAGGGCATAAGCCGGTGCTCTAAGTGTTCAACAAATTTATGCGGACATTTTTCTGGGTGCCCGGTCAGGAAAAAACAAGCGATAGCAATCGGCCCGGCTTTTCTCCGAGCCCCCCCCCCCACCCCCAGGTGGAGTGGCCCCGGTGCCATTCTTCTCACGGACGATAATGGTGCACACGGCGATAGAGATATGGTAGAGCAGGCGCTGGGCGCTCATGCTGCACTGAAGCCGAGTGAACGCTGACCCTGGCAAATTTGGGCAGTCTGCGAGTGTGAGCCAGCGTGTGTCATACACTGGCGTTCGAAAGTGAGTGTTTGCAGAGGGCGGTCTAGCTTCTGCAGTGGGCGCCTGCCCTACTCTTGCGCGAACGCCCGGACACGCTGTTGTCTCTGTCTGTGGGTCCGGCGGTGACCCACACATAGCCCCAGTCGCGTGTTTTGTGCTAGTCACGGTGGTGCAGCATGAAGTGGTGGTGACATTGCTTTGTCGTGTCTGTCCGAAATGCCCGCGGTTAGGCCTGTCCATAGTCAGCTCGTGCTCTTTGCCCGAGGCAGGCAGCCCTCTTTGTTAGTTCTGGGGCTATGACTCAGCTGCAGCAGCAGTAGCAGCAGCAGCAAAAGTAGTAGCCACACAAAAGTAGTAGCCACAGTACTAGCAGCAGGTGTGTTCGTGTGAGTATGTATATGTATGTGTCTTAGCAGGACGGGCGTTTCGGGCGAACAAGGCTGCATTCAGTTGCAGCTCTGCCTCCTTTGTCACCGGAGGCTCGATTGCTTTCGCTGGCCAGGTGTTGTCCTCCTCTGACTCGCAGGCAGCTTCGTCGTCGTCCTGCTATTCTCCTCAGCTGCCATCCTTTTTTGCTCGTCGACTGCTCCTCATCATCTCCGATCAGCCTGCAGAAAGCACGATTTTGGGTCGGTGGGGCGGAGGAGAGCCAGGCCTGGAACTGTTTCAGTTGGTGAGCCTACCGACAGAGTAATGTAATGTCAAGTAGTGTGTACACGTCTGTAACTCCCACGAAGCCACAACGACTAAGTGGGCGTTACACAGGAGAGTTTTACCCAGTGGTTAAGGTGCTCGCCCCGACCAAGGTCTGTCGGGCCGAAGTCGTGTGCTCGAGCCCATGCACATGTGAAGCGCCTGAATAGAGATTAAGTTCTCTTAGGGTGCTATACACACAAATAACATAGTTTTTCTATAGCCAATTGAAAGACAATGCTGCTTTTCTACCCGCATTCGATAGCCATCAGACTTCATCTCTCACGCAACAGATTGAAAGTGAGAAGCATAGCTCAGTCCTGAGGGCGGTTGAGGTGGTGAGTAGTATGGAAGTAGCAGCTGAGGATGGCTAGTAAGGATGTACTGCATTCGGCAGTAGGAGACTGAGTGTCGTTGCATAAGAATTGCAGAAGTGAGTTCCTGCAGAGCAAAAGTTTCTGTTGCCAATGGTCTTTAGGCAAAGGAATGAAACAGTTGATGTATTGCCTACAGAGGACCTGAGGGCAAGAGGAGGCTGAAACTGGTGCAGCAGTTCAGCTAGGTATGAAGGAGGTCAGCTATGGCGGGCCTTGTGGGTGAGCATTAGAGTTTGCTGTGTATCAGCCGATCAACCGGGAGCTATTGAAGCTCCTTCAGCAAAGGAGACAAATGACTGAACCTCTGGGGTTTGCTTGAATTCGGCCCCCTTTCGGCCTCCCCATCTAATCCAAGGCCCATTTTCTCGTGGCTAGATGGCTTCGTGCGAAGCTTGGATGCAGGCGATCGGCTTGCTGAAACAGCAGCCGACCGCCTCTGTTGGAGCACAGTAAGAAGAAGTGTAGGCCACAGAGAAAAGCAAAAACAGCCAGCCAGAGCAGGAAGTGAGGTATACAATTGATGAAACATCAACTAGACTGAAGGATTGCTGTCGGAAAATCTGGCAGATGCAGACAAGTAAAATAAGATCTATCTGTGTGTTTGGGTATATAAATATGAGTACACTGCCTGTTGAATCGCTTTGCTGAGTCATAGTGGATGTACATTAGACATCTATTGCATGTCACTCCCGGAAGTACTGGTCACGGAAGACAATGCTGTGCAATCTTGCCGCGTGATGCATGTGTGCCATCTGCAGCGTGATGGAGGGGAGGGAGTGTGTGTGTGTGTGTGTGTGTGTGTGTGTGTGTGTGTGTGTGTGTGTGTGTGTGTGTGTGTATGTGCGGATAAGAGCCTCTATTTTTATATGTAGGGGCAATATTTTCGTTTAGGGAGACCCGAAATTAAAGAGAAATTATAGAGAGCAAAATCGTAGTGTTTATTTGATTCGAACTAGGCCGTTGCTCATCGGGTGAAATTAGGACATGCTTTTTTTAATCGTGATGGTCGTGGGGATGTGGTAATCTGACACGACTCTGTCGCTGGGTATGATCCACATGCACACGCACACGCTCATGCACACGCTCACGAGCTCACGAACACACTATTAATACATGTACCAGTATGTGTCTGCATGCATGCATTCATCCACAAACCATAAAGACTAAGTGGTTGCTACTTTGGAGCCTTTCCTTTAGCGCTCATTGCCTATCAAGCTTTTTCTGTGCAAGTATTTGCCCACTGACTTTATCTTACACAGCAAACCAAACGTGAGAACCATAGCTTCTTGATCAGGAGGGCAGTCAAGGAAGTAAATAGCTCAGAAATGTTGGTAGCAGTGTAGGACGGCTGGAAGGGCAGTGCCATTGTTGTCAGCAGGAGAGAAGATGTCGTTGTGCAACGATTGTTGAAATGAGTAAAATGGTCTTATACCTGTACTTCTGCTACCAAATGTCTTTTAGTGTAAGAAATGGACAGATAACCTATTGTCCCGACAGGATTTGGGGGCATGAGGCTGAAGCTTGTGCAGCAGTTCAGCTGGCAATGGAGAGAGCCGTGGCTTTCCTCAGGACAAAGTAAGAATTTCTTTTTATCTGCTGATCAAGAAGGCAGGCCACTGTAAGTCATCTGGTCAAGGGTGGGGGGCCCATGAGTGACATCTCGTTGATCGTATTACCAACTTGTGGTCGTATTCGTTACCAACTGTGGAGCTTAATGGCTATTTTTTGGAAGCCCTGCCAATACCGAGTTACAGGTGGCTAGCTATGAGAGAGCCGGAAGCCAGATAAGGTCTTTATCTAGCCATTACAGTGAGTAGCCCCTAATCCGGGACAGGATGTGATGAACAGCCCTGGCCTTCTGAACAAAGGATCTTAACTTCAGGCTGCCGTCCAAGAGAACGCTTTAACTATGGCTTCGGAATTCATATTTCAATGCAATTGGGGTTTTCTCTGAGCAGGGGCTCGTGACCTGTGCTGTTGTACTTCGCGAACCTGAGGTTCGGAAGGGGCAGACTGGTTGGTGTAGGTGGGAGGCCGGCTGCTGCTGCTGTCATTATCAGAGGCAGACACTGGCTGTGAGCTAGGCCCACCCCTATAGAGGCATCTGCGCAGGGCCGGCTTAGCGACCTCGGGAGAAAAGTGCAGTGGTTACCCCGAGAGCAAGCCATCTAGCTGGCGTCCGAGGCTCGACAGGTTTCGGTGCCCTGGTGTAAGTAAAAGAGTTAAGGTCGGCTAATTCGACTGCCTCACGCTTACTATTAGCAGCCGACTAGCGTCAACGAACATCGACCTGGGAAGGACAGCAGTAAAGGATTGCCTGCGAGTACGGCTCGATTGCAGCGAGCTGAGCAGTGAAGTGGGAGCATCTCATTTCATTCCTGTGCTAAGACCAAGGCACGAGAAAAGAGCTGTCGCACCGAGTCTTCTTCTAACACTCACACTGGGGTCAATCACATTGGGTCGAGTTACTTTGATCCGTCCAACTGTGGCAGTCTGCCGCCGGGGCCATCAATGAGCCATCTGTGTGTTCTGTCTTTGATGTTTGTGTGAAAGTCTTTGTCGGAGGCTCTTGCTTGCTTGTTCCTGTCACTTGCTTTTTAATGAGGGGCTTGGTTTGACTAGGATGGGGGGTGTCAACAGGCGATGCCGGCAAAGACAGGCTCCACATTCACCTGCCCTTCGAGAGCAACGCCGGCCACTCCCTTTCTCCGTGGTTGTCGGCACTTTGTTTGCTTTTTGCATATTACATACAGCTGTGCGATCCCGAAATGTACCAGCCTAGAGTAACCCTAGCCGTAGAGTAGCTGGAGTTAGCCTAGAGTAGCTGTGGCATCCTCTATAATGAGGGGAAGGCTTGTCACCTCTGACAAGCAAGGAAAGGAGTGTGAGCTCTGAACGAATTGCCTCAGCTGCCATGCCGCTGCTCTCCAGCGTTTGCCTGCAGTGGCACCTGTGGTGGCTTGTGCAGCTTGCGTGCAGTTCAGTGACGACTTGTCGTCCCATGCTGCTTCTGATCGCGAAGCATCTAGCCGATTTCGCTCGCACCGTTCTAGCTGATCGAGCTCCACATAACGTGAAACGTTGTCGGAAGTGCTACGAAAAAAGTGTGGCTAATTGCTTGTGACTTGTGTGGCCATCGTAGCCTCGATTGCCACTCGATCACGTCTCGATTGCGAAAGGAAGCGCAATCGAGACGTCTTTTATTTTAGTGTCGGTAAAAAAAAGCTCGGTTGCCGGTGGCCTGGCAACCTGAGTACTCCCCCATCTGAGACTAGCTAGCTAGCTTTCGTCATACGTGGAGTGGGCACAGCTGCCAAAGCAAGCAATACTAAAACGCACAAGTGATTGGGATGAACCGTTACAGGTCTTGCTAGTGATCAAAGCTGCAAAGGCGAAGCTACTGCACAGCTGTCAGCTGTGCCCAAAGCGAGACTGCCGGTCGACAATCGGCAGTCTGAGTCGTTGCCCGCAACCATAGCAGCCATGGGAGCTGGAGGTTGGGGTTCCGAAGCCGGCTTCTAAATTTCGGGATTTCTACTGTGAGTTTTATCCTACATTCGATGGAAACGGTTGGCCCACTTTGAGCAAGGTTTTTGGAGTTGCCATCATTCTCATAGGCTGTGCGTGGGGAGGCGATGGGTGGCTGGCGCTTTCTTTCAGCTTTACAGTGAGGCTAAATTCGAGTAAATAAACAAGCGAGCTCGAGGTACAGGAGTTAGGATTAGATGAAGGGTACGTCTCAGCTCCATTCGTTTGCTTACGAGGTTCGAAGTTGGTGCAAGAGAACCAATATTTGCCTTTATGCTCGACGTCAAGGTGCTCACCTTTACGACCGAGGTCGTGGGCTCGAGCCATTCGAGATATTTGAAGCTCCCGGGTAGCGATTCAGTTCTCTTGTGATGCTATGCAAACAATTTAAATATGATATATTAGATGTGGTGGCATGTGATGTATCTGTATTTCTTACTCCTGAGAAACAGTCACGATTAGTCTGATCATTCCCTGTGGAGTGACTGGCACTTGTTTTCTCAGGATTTGTTAGGCACAACGTCTCAGCATGTAGCCTGGTTTACTCTCGCACATCTCTCTCTCTCTCTAGATCTCTCTCAAAATTTAGAAGGATCATCGTTTGCATCTGTGCATTGAGTTTTGGTTGCAGCTGCTCTAAATGATGCTATCTCTCAAAGACTGCAGCTTAAACAGAAAAAAAAGAGTTCTGCTCGATAAAGCAGGAAGTGAGTACTTTTTGAAGCTTAACTATAAAGGTGAATAGCAGAGTGGTATAGTAGCACAGCAGACAAATGGAAGTCTTTCTCACAATGATGCCAGATGAAGTCAGTGTATCTGTGCAGGTATTTGTTCGTTTCGAAGTTTGTATGCCAGGCAGCCCAGAGAACTATGCACCCGTGCTCCGTATTCCGTGCAATGGTCTTGCATGGTCTCATGTACATCTTTAGCCAGTACACACTTTTTGCTGGACCTCATAATTCTTTTATGTATGATCTGCCATGATTCTGAAGTGAGCCAAGACGTTGTGGAACAAGTTTCAGTGTTCTTTAATTTTTAGAAAAATCAGCATAGTTGGTTAGGAGAATTTCTGTTGCTAACTACTTAATTTCTTCTTGTATCATACGTGATCCGTGATCCGTAGGCTTGTATGGCCACAATGTGGACCATTCTTACTTTGCGGGTGGCAGAATCTGTTTTTAGGATAACTGCTGAGATTTCTTTTGCTCAGTTAGCAGTGAGCCAATTTAATATTAGAGAATACATGATATTAGTAATATATTTGTATAGAATCCTCAGATAACTTAATCTCTTTCGAGGTACTTTACATATGCTGCAAAGGAAGCATGGTCGAATAAATAGATGGCGGTTGGCTGTTACACATAATCCTGACACTAAATTGACGCGTCCAGGTCACGTGTCCCGTTGAGGCATCTTAGCTAGATTTTTCTGCTGGATTTGCAGAAGCAGTGTCGGCAATGGATGCTGTATTTGCGTGTCTTGGCTACAGCTCTAAATGCCATCAAGAGCTGCTGCTCGGCTGTCACAAGCCCAAATGGCACTACCAATGGGAGGAGCAAGCTATTTCCTCTGTCAGGTTGCTGTTGCTTATGCAGTTGGCGATTCACTGAGGACTAAAAAACTGTGTTTGATTACCATCTAGCTGTTGGCAGAGGCCACTCACCACTACTGGTTGCAAAAGTGACGGTGGAATCCAGATTTCGCAATCTGCACCTTCTCTGAACACAAATGCGAGTGTGCACAAGCTTCGTGGCTTGCGCGAGGTCTTGTGCGCAGATGTGTGCCTGTGTGGCCGGTAGCTCAGCCACACCTCTGTTTACTTGACTTTTTGCCTTCTACCTACTGTTCTTATTTAGTATGCTTGAGTTTCACTTTGTATCCAGATATGCAACAGCTTAGGACTTGGTCACCGGAAGAATGCCATGTCCATAAGTGGGGCTGAAAAGGTGGCCTTCAAAAATGGCTGTCTACCAACCACAAAGGGCCCTTACCGAGTGAGGCGTTTTCCTAGAGAGCACTCCTTCTCGAGCTACATACCGAATCTACGTAGTGCAGCAATGCGCACAATGCAGTGCTGATTGATGTGAAAGCAAAGAGTGATTGTCAGAGAAAGGGAAGAGACTGAGTGAGGGAGAGATAGAGAGAGAGAGAGAGAGAGAGAGAGAGAGAGAGAGAGAGAGAGAGAGAGAGAGAGAGAGAGAGAGAGAGAGAGAGAGAGAGAGAGAGAGGAGGGTGGGGAGGGTGAAAGAGTGGAAGAGAAGAGAGAGACGGAGAGACAATTTAACAGACGGACTGTGAGTGAGCAAGCGATAGAGACCAATAAAGGCATTTGGGCGATGCATGCCTTTTTTGCTGTATAGGAAACGTTCAGACAGCAACCGTGCTCTCAACCTGCAGCCTAGCTACCGTGCGAACATTCTCGTTAGCTGGTGCAGATGGTCAGTGAACGTCAGTTGGTCTCTCGGTCTATGCACTGCAGTGAAGCAGAGGTGACTTCAGACTGATGCCGTGCGGCTTCAAATGAGGATCCCGTGTCAGTGGGCAGCAGAGCTGCTAAACAAGCAAGTGAGAGCGAGATACCCAGGCCTTGCATAGTTGCGTTTGTAAGATGACTGCCTCCACATTACACCCAAGTTCTAGGATAGGTCATGCAAGGCCATGCAAGGCCATGCAAGTCACCACACTGCTGCAATCCTTCCATGGGCTTGTTCACCTGATTGCCTGATACCATTTAGCTGGGGGAGGCAGCTGACCAATTTTAGTGCGCGACATTTCTGCCTTAGTCATTTTTGAACCTGCTAAGCTTTCAGTCCTTTTCAACAAGTGATATAGTCTCAAGCAGGAAGACGCACCTTCAGCTTAGTCTAAAGACGGAAGGCAAGGTTCTTTCTGGCATCAATGATTGTGGCCTATGCCTGTGAGCCGGCAGCTCATTCGTTTAAATACTTTATTTCATTCTTTTCCTCTCTGTCTTACCACATCCTCCACTGCCTCTCTGCATCTTCTACGGGTGGTTAGATAACCTGTTCTATCGAAGTGAGATTCTTAAAGCTGTCTCTGACATGACAGCCAGCGACTGTGAGCTGATTGGCTCGGGAAAACGGAGAGCAGCATTGGGTGGCTACTGCCCAGTTACCACCAGCAGTGTGCATCCAATGTCTGTCTCATTTTGGCCAGGACCTCCTGTGTCGGGTTGGGGGTGGGGCCACACGATTGATTGGTCAGCACAGAGAGCTTTTAGCTTGCTTACGACCTGCCCCGGAACGCCTGCTCCTCCCTCAGTTCAAAGCAGGCTTGCTGTGATGCTGCACCCAACAGCCAGCTGACCGTGAGTCGTTACGACTGCGACTGCATCCCACTGGTGCTGAGCAGCAGCAGCAGCAGCAGCAGCAGTCTACCTGCTAGATGCTCCAAACCCACAATCCTCTGGAAGACGAGCCAGGGTGGAGAACCGCCTGTCGGATCATCTCGTGCTGCTGACCTGCTTTATGGCAGTCAAAGTAAGTGAATTAGCTCAGCTCAAGGGCTCATAGCCCCCCTTTCCCCTCCGTGGTCCACATCTCACGGCACAGCCCGGCCCCAAGCTCACGCCTCTGCTGACTATGGTTAGGATTTCCTATTGGGATTTCTATTGGAAGCCGATCAAGGCAATCGCTCTGCCACTGTTCACCTGCAAACTGCCTGCTGGTCATTCACGGCAACATATTTGCCAGTCTGTCAGTCACCTGCTGCTGCCGGACTCCTGTGCGAACCGAAGCCGGCGCTGCTAGATGCTCGCTGTCGTATTCGCAGTGTGAGCGTGCATGTGCGCGTGAGCATGCATGCCTGAAGGCTGGCGTGGGCATTGAGGTAGAAGCATCGATTCTTTCATTCACGTGGGCACGTGCATGCTCGTGTGCACGATTTTGACTTCGGAGTCGATGGGGGCAGATCGAGCCTGAGGAATAATTTCAGTGGGTCTTGCATTGTGCCTCGGAAACCTCTAAGGCTCTGTAATGGTGCTGCTGCTTCGTGCTCTCCGCCGGCGGTTCGATAAGGTTTCTGAAGTTCCTCTTTACGAAAGAATCCGTGGCCGAGCAGATCGGTCGGTCTCTGCAACCGTCACGCGATGCTTCCAGAACCGAGGAGTAGTGTTTCCAAGTTGATTCAGAGCAGCAGAGTCGACGTGGCAGCAGCTCCATTCACTTGCACTTTCACAAGCTCGCCTCCTTGTTGGACAAGCTTGCTTGATTGATTTTGATTCACCCACTTGATACACTCACCTTTCCTACCAACCCTCTCCCAATGTAGGCTGACCAGTCCCCGCCCAGTTTAAAATCGGCTGCTCTAAGCTTGGGGATGTTGGCATAATTGTCTGCCGAAGTTTCTCTCTGACTCTCTCTGTCTCTCCCTCTCTGTCTATCTCTCTGTCTGTGTCTCTATCTGTGTGTGTGTCTGTCTGTGTGTGTGTCTGTGTGTGTGTGTGTGTGTGTGTGTGTGTGTGTGTCTCTCTCTGTCTGGTCTGTCTGGTCTGTCTGGTCTGTCTGGTCTGTCTGTCTGTCTCTGTCTCTGTCTCTGTCTCTCTGTCTCTGTCTCTCTCTCTCTCTCTCTCTCTCTCTCTCTCTCTCTCTCTCTCTCTCTCTCTCTCTCTCTCTCTCTCTCTCTCTCTCTCTCTCTCTCTCTCTCTCTCTCTATCTCTTCCTCGTTGGACGAGCTGGCTCGATCGATTTTGATTTACCCACTTGATACACTCACCTTTCCCACCAACCCTCTCCCAATGTAGGCTGACCAGTCCCCGTCCAGTTTAAAATCAGCTGCTCAAAGCCTGGGGCGGTGGCCTTATGATCTGCTGAAGTCTCTCTCTGTCTCTGTCTCTTTCTCTCCATCTCTCCCTCTCTGTCTCTCTGTCTCTCTATCTCTCTGTCTGTCTGTCGGTGTGTTTGTCTCTGTCTGTCTGTCTGTGTGTGTGTCTATCTGTCTCTCTCTCTCTCTCTCTCTCTCTTGCTCTCTATCTGTGTGCGTGCGTGTGTGTCTGCCTGTCTGTCTTGTTGTACTCTGTTATTATCTACTTAGCAGTTCTCTTCCGTTCGTGTTTGCATTTATTACCAGGGGCTTAGTACCACGATTTAACTGTCACTTAGTTAGCAAGATATTAATCCTACTAATATTTCAGCCCAAATTTGTACAATCCCAGAACCTGCTTTGCTTTTGCTGTAGCCCCCCCTTGAGTTCCCGGCGTGCCTAAATTCCAAAGTACAATTGGCTTGAATCCTTGAATTCTTCCTTGTCAGCTACCTGCTAGTCTCTCGACTCAGGTTTGTCCTATCTCAGTCTGCCTGCTGTTCTAACCTGCTGCTAGTCAATGACCGCCAGTTCTGTGTTCATTGAGAGAGGAGTTCGGCAAAGTGACACAGTAGCTGCTGTTCCTGGCTCGACCCTGGATGCTGTGCCGTAGCGATCTCTTTTTGCAGCCTGTCTTAGACCTTTCCTAAAGCCCCTCTCAGGGATCCGTGAAACTGGACCAAAGCTGGGCTGCATTTCCTGGCACAATAGTCTGTTTCCTATGAGTTCACTAGGCTATCGTCGCGATGTCGTTCCTGCCTGCAATAGGAGCGTCTTGTTGGTCTTGTTTGTCGATGGAGTCGAACCTCAGGAAGCAGACAACTGTTGCAGCTTGTTATCAGGCTGAATGCCCTAAGAGAAGAGCTAAAGGAAGAACGTGGAGAAGAGCTAAAGGGAAGAGCACGGGTTTATGCCTGCGGCTGCATGCCTACACTGGAACAGTGGTGGTGCATTGCCTGTAGAAAGGCCTGCCTGCAGATTACCTAACAGAGTGGTGACAGCATGGTGGTCTCGGTGCTGCTAGTGGTGCTAGGAGGGGCAGCAGCAGCAGCTCTCCGGAGACCTCGAAGCCGCCGCTGCTGCTCCCGATGGTCGCTGGGATGCTTCACCCTCCTGAGGGGTCGGGAGCTGCATTTATTTTGGCAGGTATTTCGAATGCCATCCCACCCTGGCTGCTGCAGGCTGAGGCCGTCTGACCGAGTTTTGGCTGAGGTCAGCGGCTTTGCATGCTGTAGCCACTTCATTGACACCATTTATAGAGAGCTTCGAGTCAGCTATTGGCTCCGGGGGAAGCTTCGGTCAGCTAATACGGCATCGTTTGTTCATACTTCGATGTCAGGTCTGCAATTGGCTGAGTGCTCATTTAGCTGGCTGTTCAACATGGTCGCCAGCCTATTTTATATTTACTTTAAATTAACATGTTTTAGTTATCTTTTTAACTTAGGCTTTATAGTTTTGGGTTTAGTATGGTTGTATGTTAAGGGGTTTACGGCAATTTGTTTAATAGTTAGATTTTGTATTTCTTTTGAGTTTGAGCTAGCTTCGTGTATATGTGGACTCACTGGCACTATTTGGTAACAATTGCCTGTGGGGCAGCTGTAAGATCTGGGTGTTTCGCTGCTCGAAAGCACGCCAGTAATGGGCAAAGCCAGTCGCTAGCAAAGCTGCCGGTCTGCTAGCTTGTGCCAGTGAGTCCGGCCTCCAGTCCTGTGTCCTGCAGGACCTCTGCCACAGTGACCTCTGCTACAATGACCTCTGCTACAGTGACCTCTGCCTCTGCGACCTCTGCCCTAGGCCGGCATAAGCATTGACTGCAGGAAGAACCGAGGCCGATGCCAGCTGGCGATGAAGTAAAATGGCCTATCCTGTTCAAAGCGGTCGCTTGCCACCAGAGGAGAGTGCACGACAGCACTTTGCCCGCTGCTACATTTTCCACTTGGCGCTCACTCGTTCTTTTGTAAGGTGTCCCCAGCCAGAGCGGGCTCGACACTGCTTTCGTCACCGCTAAGCTTGGTCACTTTGCTGCCGCTTTTCGGTGTGACTTTCGCATGTACTCGACACGTTGGATGCTCGAGGCTTCATCGTCAAGGATCGCATGAGAATTCTTCACGAGCACAGCTAATTGATGCCCAAACTCTGCTCCCAACCAAACTGCCCATTTTACAGCCAGCTTTGTCAAGTGATTACCTCTTGGCTGTCTTCGCAGATCGACGCCTCAGGCTGTGTAGGCTCCTGTTCATTTGCGCAGTGAGACGTCAATGCAGACTCGCGTTTCGCAAGGCTGGTGCGTCGTTAGCTTGAAAGCTAGCAAGCCGATGCTGGCTTGTGGCGGCACACACCAAAACTGGCCGCTAGTAACAGTGGGGCCAAGTAAAACTTAGAATGTGGCTCGTCTAATGGATGCATACAATTAACGAATACCTCAAAGGATATCGTAGAGAGAGAGAGAGAGAGAGAGAGAGAGAGAGAGAGAGAGAGAGAGAGAGAGAGAGAGAGAGAGAGAGAGAATAATGTCTCAGGACGAGTTTCCTGGGGTGGTCGTGGTGGCGCATAGCCCTGCTACCTGCTGGCTGATCAACTGCTTGCATTAGATAGGCAGGCTTTGTGACTAATCGCCGAAGCCTGATTAGCATTGTAGAACAGCTTGAAGACTCTAGTTTATCTAGGCCAGCCGCTCGATTGTGCAACAGGACACGAGGTTTGCATAATAAAGCCTTCGACTAAAAAATGCAGCTACCTGTAGGCAGTCCATTCTGCGCTGGCCTTGCAACATGACAAATACTTGCTGCCTCATGCTGCTCGCCGCCTCTGCCATCCGAGCAACAAGCTGCAAGCTGAGCACTCGTGTCCTGCGGCTGCATGTGCTCGGCAGTGGGCAGCCCACGGCCAATTGACTGCAGCTTCGCTTGGGCTTCGGGGGGGGGGGTCGGACGGTCAGAGGGGACCTTTTCAGAAACAAGGCACCGTCTATTGGCCTTTTGCTCAAGACACAGTGTCGTCTAGCATGAGTCTATGCAGAACTGCTGTGAAGTTGGTGGCCTTCTCGGCACGGAGTCGGTCATCGCTTGAATTCTTCGGAGTGAGCTCGAGGTGCTGGATTTGCTTACTGAAAAACGGCAGTCATCTTTTTCAAGGGGCTTGCCTGGGGTTTGTTGCTTGCCAGTTGGTATCGCCAGCCACTGCAAAGCCGGGCCGGTACAGCTGTCTGTTGTCTGTTAATGAGTTCTTGATTATCTATTCTCTGTGCAGACCCTCATATTTAATCCACACAGTGAAAAGTCTATCACGTATCGTTCGTGGATGAGCTCGTGGTGCAACGTCGTCTTTTCTCGATGGTTAACCCCATATCACTGTGGGAGTATGGCCTTTTCTGCTTCCAGAATCGACAGCTTTTCGTCCGGCTTGCTCTGCCCAATTGCTTGTGCTGTATTCAATGGCTCGCGCTGTGCCCTCGGCCTCAAACCGCCACAGCAGCTTCATGCCGAGTAGCAGCAGCCACAGTAGTTGCTGCTCGTGTTGCCGGTCGACAGCCGGGCGAGCAGCAACTCAGGATTATGTGGGGTCTTGATGGACAGCCGTGTCCACACATCCAACTGCTAATCTAGGTTTTTTATTAATGTTTTATTCCTAGGCATCCTCAGGACTTACCAGAGAATATTACCAGAGAAGGGCTAGACCTTGACCTTACCTCTTCCATAAAAGTACTACTGCCTTCCTTGCCGGTGAGGCAATCTGATCCATTTTGGCCTGTTTAGCTTACGTGGTGATGTGTGACAGAGCAATTACTTGCTGATTATAGATTGTCCTGCCATTAGTGACCTTGTAGTGGTTAGATAGCCACGTTAGTAGCCCCCTTGTCATTTTCTTTCGGTTTGACCTAGTGTTCGAAACTGCAGCGTTCGTGGAATGTGAACCTCCTTTTTTAAGTTGTTCTGGTGCTTACTCTGTGTAGAAGTGTAGAACTGCTGCATATCTATGGCGTTTGCACCAAAAAAGTGGCCTGGCCTAGCTAGGGAGAGGCTAGTGGGAGGGGGGTAGAGAGGGGGTGGAGGGAATAGGTTGCACCACCAGGATCTTTCTATCCCTGCTGCAGCCTATGCAGGGAGTCCCAGACACATGCAAGGTGGCTGCAGCCCTGCTGCAGTGAGTCACTGGAGCCAAGTCCTGCCCAGCAGCACAAATCTAGAAGGGACAGCTCGATAACAGGCCACTCCCCAACGGAGGACACCTACCTGGGTGACTTGGCACTGATAACCCAGGAAAAGAGTGAGTAAGAGAGAGAGAGAGAGAGAGAGAGGAGAGAGAGAGAGAGAGGGAGAGAGAGAGAGAGAGAGAGAGAGAGAGAGAGAGAGAGAGAGAGAGAGAGAGAGAGAGAGAGAGAGAGGATCCAAGGCCTCCACCATCTCATTGTATAATACCAGTTCAAAGTTGGCTTAGAACGCCGATTTTGCCGCTGGGTTTAACCCATTTTAACCCCGGAGGTAAAGTGCTTGCTCTTCACGACGCAAGTGGCAGGTTTGAGTCCTGCAATGGGCGATCCTTTATTGCTTACTCCAAGCAGTGGTGAGAGTTGTGAAGGCTCTTCTGCTGCTATATAAACGAGGCTGTTAAATCAGCTCACCTTAGGTATTACAGCTTAGCTGCAGCTGCTGGTTTCTGGCACCTGGCCACTCTAGGCTTCACGTGTGGCCTCGTGCCCTGCAATTCTAGGGCTGAAAACAGCTGGTCCTTGGCAGTGAGCTACCTGCTTCTGCCTGGCTAGATTGAGGCAAGACAGTCCTAGAGCTTGTTTTAGCCGATCACTTGCCACAGAAAGCAGTCAAATTCTCATTGTGCTCGGCACTGTGGTCGTCAACATGGCTGACATTTTCGACCCTAATGTGGTAGGGGCTAGCTTTGTAGCCTGTGAGATGCAGCCTGCTCGGCTTGCTCTTTGATGCGATGCTGCAGGAACTTCGGGACCACGTGAGTGGCTTTGCCTCGGTGTTTTAACTATCATGCTACCTAGAATCGTTGTACTATTTAACGTTTAAAAGTAATAACAATATCAGTGGTAAAGGATAGTGTAGCAACCTAAATAGAAAATAAATACATTATTCTAGGCACATAGCAAAGGCTGGAAAGGCAAGTGGAAACTTGCGAGAGTGTGTGTGTGTGTACGTGTGTGTGTGTGTGTGTGTGTGTGTGCATGTGTGTGTGCGTGTGTGTGTGTGTGTGTGTGTGTGTGTGTGTGTGTGTGTGTGCGCGCGCGTGCGTGCACACGGCTTCACTTATGTGCATGCCTGTGGTGGTTTCACCCAACAAGTTTAACCGATGGTTCAGCCGCTATTTGCATTCTTGCATGTGTGGGGGTCGATGTAGGCATGCTAAGTCAGCATTACAGTTTATAAAAGAGAGAGAGAGAGAGGGAGAGCACACACACACACACACACACACACACACACACACACACACACACACACAGAGAGAGAGAGAGAGAGAGAGAGAGAGAGGAGAGAGAGAGAGAGAGAGAGAGAGAGAGAGAGAGAGAGAGAGAGAGAGAGAGAGAGATCAGGGGATGTCCTGGAGCCAGGAATTCGGTGCCACCAGGTTAGTATCTGATCGAACTAATTTAAATCTATCGAGCATGTGCCCTGCTCCAAGTATCATGCTGCGATTGTTTCACTAGCATAAGTTGTGCCTTTTGTCTGGGTAGTTATCCTGCTCAGAGCCAGTAGTGGTCTGCTGATTGCTTCATTAGCTCCATGCAGCAGAGCTTCCCACTAATCTTACTACCGATCGGCTATCTACTGATTGAGGGAGGGGGATAAACCCCCGAGCTGATCGCAAAGATCATTCAACTGATCATATGCTACATCTGAGACAAGTGCAGGACAGTTGCTCGGTGTTAGTCAGAGCCAGGCTTACTCTAAGGCGGAGGCAATCGCTGGTCCTTTTCCAGAGGCCAATCTTGGGATCTGAACGAGGCATGCCAGGTGGCAACCCACCTTGCATGCCTCGTTCGGGTTGGTCAGAAGGGAGGACCGGGCAGGACCTGCTAGGGCACTCACTCCAGTTTGGCGACGCATCGTCAGAGCATGGCTGAACATCGGCAGCAGCTTCGAATCAGCAGGAGTGTGCCTGCTGCTTAGGTCTCTGTGAGTGTACCGGGGTGCCTGCATTGCGCAGATAAATCGGGGATGGAATCCGATGTCAGTATTGCATAACAGCATCTCGGTGTCTTGTCTGTTTGCCGATTTCTCTTGTCATGCGGTAGCTGTGCAGCCACAGGTAAAGCCTTCGATCCAGTGGGATTAATGATACGACATGGTTGCTTGTCGGCTCGGTATCTCTGACGACAGAAGCTACTGGTAAAGGAAGTAGCTTGTGACTGAAGCATTCGGTCGCAATGAACCCTGATTGATGAAGCTCGACAGGGTGGGGATGACAGACGGTGTCTGGGCAGGCTCTGTCGGACATTGTCGGAGGAGCCGGCTGCAAACTTGCCTTTTTAGAAGTGAAACTGGCGATTGCAAACATTATCGTTAGCAACACATAATCGTGGGCTGCGGTTCTGATAACTGCCAGCCTGTGTCTACTAGCAGTCGGAGCTGGCTGTTATCGTTAGCATCTTGTGATGATCGATCGTAAGCCTCCCCCACCCACTGTGTCTTCTCTCCTGGGAAAACCACAATGGGAGCCTGGCATCGACTGGCAGCTTTAAAGCCTGCCCGGCCACTCTGGCGGTTGCTGGGAGATTGCACGTCATGCAGCCAGTTACCTCCTTGTGAGCACTGGCCTCCATCTAGCAGGTCTTTAGAAGTAGATCGCTGGCCTGTTCGGGGCTTTCCACAAGGTTGAGAGACGTCCCATCATCACACGCTGGATCCTTCGACGAGGACCTCTGTATGAGACTAGGGGCATCCTTGCTCTCAGCTTCTGCTTAGAAGGGAATACAGTTTTAATTTAAAAGAAAGCCTTTTGCTCAGTTGGCGATTTGTCACGCCCTGGAATCGGCCCTTCATTGGTCTCAGTGTGGATCTCCAAGGGGCATTGCTCAGAAGTGGCACATGCAGCCACCAATCACACTTGCATGCTGACCCTGTGCATGTCGCCCCTAACCATGTTATTCATGCTGTTTATCAAGCGTGATACCATTCACCATTCGATCATGTTTCCTTTGCAGCAAATGTAAAGGGCCTAGAAAGAGATTGAGTTCTCTGAGGGCGCTTTATCAAATATATCATTATTATTATTATTATTGGCCTCGACTGAACTAAGATAGGTGGCTGTGGCATGCAGCCACATTTCTGCAGGCCTGCTCATCCCTTACAGTGTTTCTTCTGCTCCGGCCGTCAATCTCACTGCGTAACCCTGCGACAGGATCACATGAGATGGTGACCTGGATGGGACTTAAGGATGTCAGCTCTTGGTCGCAGTTTGGCTAATGTGGTTCGGCAAGTCGTCTGCCTACTGGGCCACTAGTCACTGGCTACATAGGAGCTGACCAGAAAGTTTTATCATTGCCCGGTGATGGTTGCACAGCCGCTTTTTTCATTCGAGCTGTGTCACGATCTTTCTTTCCAAAGTACTGGGATGATGGACTGGCGGTTCGCTCTGCCGGCATCGCTCACTTTCGGCAACTTTTCTTGTGCAGCCAAGAAAAAAGCTGCAAAGCTAGAGGCTTCGAGCGCCCGAGCAGTGTGCCGCTAAGGCTGGGAGATCCTGCATTCTGGGCGTCTGTTCGCATGATTTGGGAGGGTACTCTGTATCACTTCCTGGCTGTGGCCTCGACTCTGCTTACCACTCCACCTGATGAAGACAGGCCATAGGATATGCTGGCAAAATCGTGGTGGTGGCTATTCTGTGCCTGGCTCTAAAAAAGTAAAGCAGCCGAGCCGAAAAGCTGTAATTGTGTGTGGAGCTGCAGTGGTTCCCTGGTGATCGGACTCCTCCACCCCTGCAAATCTCAGTTGTCTAGCTGAAGGGCATGTCGGGAGGCAAGGCCACGATGTGCATCTTGGGGTAGGTCCAAAGGGGGTGGGACACTCCTATGCACTTGAACACTGCCTCTACGAATTGTGGCCTGGCATTCACCGTCCCCTGGCCACGCACCGTAGCCTACTTTTGCAACCGAGCCTTCCCCTGGCTACCGAAGGCACTGCCTTCTACAAGGATCTGTTATATTATGGTGCCCTAAGAGAATTTATTCTCTATTCCACGGGGCTCGAGCCTACAACCTTGGCCATCAAATACATTCACCTTGACCTCGGTCAGAGCGAGCACCTCAACAATCCGGTGCAACTTGGTCGAGGGCTGGCTATGCCTAACTGTGACAAGTCGTTTTTCGGGTCCCTGGGGTGTCGGAGAACTTCGTCCTGGTTCCTTTGATCCAAGTCGGCCGCAGGTAATCGCTCGTGGTCCCAGGCCTCCTGGGCTCATGGGTGTTTTTTTCAGGGTCAGCCTCACTGTCACATGCTGCCCAGTCAGGGACCGGCTTATTCGGGTAGGGTGCCTGTCTGGAGGCAGGCCGGCTGGACATTCCCATGTTTCTTGCCAAAAGCAGATAATGAGGGAAGAATTTCTGCACCATTAGGTATGGCTAGCCTCGGTTGGCAACGGTTCCCATTAAAACCCATCAATCGAGCTCACCAGGAGGGTTTGCTGCCCGAGACAACAGTTTTGGCTAAATCACTGAATATTACCCTCAGCCTGCGGCCGATCAGTGTCAGCTGTAGCTGCAGTCGGGCTTGATGTCGTTGGTAGACCCATGATCGTGAGCCGTTTAGTCTTAATTGGGCTCACATTGTTTTCCAGTCAATGGAAATACTGCCTTCGGTAAGAAGCAGCTCAGGCATAACTGGCCGACGAGTGTGCAGTGTGGTGTGCACCTCGGCTCTACCTGGAGGAGATCGCCTTCGGATTCGATCTCGAGGAGTGCATGGGCAGACGAGTTGATCAGAGTGGACATCGCTCAGACGTCGTTGCTCTGCCACCAGGAGCTGGCAGCTGAGCCTGGATTTTATTCGGGGGGGGGGAGGATGGGGACCTGCCAGCAACTAACAAGTTATAGTGTGCAATCGTAATTGTTCGCATCGACTCGAACTAAGCGGTTGCTCATCCGAAGTAGGCCATACTTTCGTCATTAGTGGCAGTTGGGGAAGGGAGCTCCGGAGATATCGGGTTGGCTGCCCCCACCCCAGAGCCGGTGGCCTGGGGGAGGGGGGAGGGTAGGCATTGTGTGCCACTGACCGTGAGTCCTACGATAAACC
>WPIO01000050.1:2172500-2195000 GCA_009760855.2 Cristatella mucedo | reverse complement strand
CAGCCAGCCAGTGAGGTGGGCGCACGGCAGCCAGGGCTTGCCTGTGCATGTCCGCACCTCGGCCGTGGCGCCGTAGCAGCTGGCTGGCTAGCTGGCTTGCTGCTAGCTCGTTCGCGGCGGCGGCCGGCGTCTGTGGCAGGGTGCTCGCAGCAGCGCAGCGCCTTTGCCGTGGCTAAGGAAGGAGGCACGTTGCTAGCTGATCTCGGGGCTTGGGCCGGCCGAAGTCGAGCACCGTCTTTCGGGAACTCTCTCGTCTTTCGGGAACGGTCTCTAGCATTTGGCCTGCCAGCTTCCGTGGAAATGGAAAAACGCCAGTTGGCACTAAGGCAAAATGAGGCTTAAAGACTTGCATTTGATTTGATGAACGGTCCACCATTTTGTTCTCAGTGTTGAGTCTCAAGCTCGATGTCTATAGTGCCTATCCGTGTGTGTGTGTGCATGTTTGTGCCTATCCGTGTGTGTGTGTGTGTGTGTGTGTGTGTGTGTGTGTGTGTGTGCCTATCCGTGTGTGTGTGTGTGTGTGTGTGTGTGTGTGTGTGTGCATGTTTGTGCCTATCCGTGTGTGTGTGTGTGTGTGTATGTTTGTGCCTATCCGTGTGTCTGTGTGTGTGTCTGTGTGTCTGTGTGTGTGTGTCTGTGTGTGTGTGTGTGTGTGTGTGTGTGTGTGTGTGTGTGTGTGTGTGTGTGTGTGTGTGTGTGTGTGTGCGTGTGTCTATCGACGTCTGTAGTGCCAGCATTACTGTGCCTGTATGGCCGGTTTAGCATTATCGCTATTATTATCTTGGGGGGCTCCAAAAAGCACCGTAATGATACATTGTTGGAGCAGAGAGAGTTGTTGTGAGTGTGAGAGAGGGGTATTGAGAGGATCGAGAAGAAGCAGCAGAGGAGGAAAGAGAAGCAGGTAGGAAGGAAGGTAGGACAGCAGATGTAATGCATGTGGGACCAGGAGGGCAAGTAGGAGAGACAAAGTCTGCGTGCTGATGATGCCCCGATGACGGTCGCTAGTGGGTGACCCGTGGTATTTGCCTGTACAGCTGCTGCTGCTGTTGGTGCAGCCGTAGGCTGACATCGGAGCCCACTTTTTTCTTGCCCTCTTGCCTGATGATGGTTTGAAGTGGTCCGGACTAGGAACTGCTCGATAGCCAGACACGAGTGCTCATCAGCAGCTGCAATTTGATGGGATAATCGCTCCACACCGAACTTGGCATGCTCGAACCAACCGGCTCATCCCAGTGGTCCCAGCCTGTGGTTACTGCAGCTCCTTGAAGAGGGCAATTTCCTAGCCACTGCCTACACAGGGGTGGGGGTGGTAAGCTAAGTAGCCTGATTGCAAGCTAGCTCCTTTCTTGGAATGCCCTGCAAGGCTGGTCAGGCGAAGGCAGCACTTATTTTCACAGCAGCCGCCCACCCTGCAGGGCCGACTCGAGGCCTAGTCCACGCCCTCATAAGCAACTGGTCGGTAGGTCAGCTAGATGCCTCTTTATTACTGCTTGCTTAAGCTACTAGGAGGCACAATGCAAAAACAAAATAAGCTAAGTTCACTTAGCACACGGTTTGTAGAGATTGACAGAATTCCAGCGCCCTTCCGCAGATAGAGGCCGAAATGCTAGTGGCAACTAGCAAAGGTCGACTGTACGACGAGGAATGATTTCTAGCCGACGCTTTAGCCAGAGCTGGACGATCTACGATCGCCTGCACTGCGAGCACTGCTCGAGGCAGCGGCCAGTCGCATCCCTTGCTTCTGGGTTTGCTGCTCCCCTGCTCCTAGCTACCTGGAGAGGCTGCAAGCCCGGGCGTGCTCTCAGTTTGTAGGCATCAGCCAGCTCAGCGGAACCTCCCCTTCCCCCCCCCAGAGGACTGTCTCTACTAGTAGCGAGCGACAGCTGCCAGAGGTGCCGAAGAAACCAACCGTAGAGGGGTTGACGAGACAGAGTCTGTGAGTGATGTGACTGCTGTCCCAGCCCGGCACGCGCGACTGTTGAGGCTGCTGCTTCGTTCCAGCGCCTTACGATTATGTAGTCCTGGGGACGTGGCTCGATCCCTAACCTCAGCTGGCCTCATCGGTTAAAAGCTGAGCTTTAGTTTGAGACGAAAGAAGACTTGGTTAAGCCCCTGACTCACCGCCCCCTCTCTCCTCGGTCATCCTATCGCCACAGTGGCCGCCCTTTCGCAAGGGGCAGGCAGGACGCCGCCGGACAGCTGCGGGAACGCTGGGACGGCAGCCGAAGGGCGTCTCACTCACTCGATTGCTACTCTCTCGGCTCACCTAGCAGCATGCTGGGTGAGCCGACAATGTCAGGACATCCGAGGATGTGCTCCGAAGGCTAAAGTAGGCAGGGTCGGCTCTCGGCCTCTGGCCGACTAGCCTGCTTGAATGCTACTGCTGTTTGCTTGGTCGCACATGACTTTGATGGCTTCTTGGTAAGATCGTGCCTCCTTACGCAGGTTCCCAACGGCAAAGCTGAGCAGCAACAGCACTCCCCAAGCGTGGTGAGCAGTGGAGCTGCTGGAGCCAGGGGGGGATTGCTCCCCCATGGACAGAGGGAAGTGCCTATATCATGGGGCAAATTTACCCAGGTCTTGGGGCCAATGAACCCTTGCCCCCCCAACCTGAACTCCTGCCTCTAACCTGAAAATCCGGCTCAGCTCCTGGTGGTGAGACTTTCAGCTGGCATGTTTTTGAACGTCTGAGACCCCCCCCCCCATTTAGGTTTGCAGCTGATGTCAGGCACCACCACAGATATTTATTTGTCTGTTCTGGGGGACCCCTGGGTCGATAGGAAGAGGGTGGTAAAGCAGTCGGCATGCATGCCCTTCAGGCCCCCCTCCCTGGGGACCAGCCAAGGTCAAAGTTGGGGTAATCGTGGTGTGCCACCATTGAGAACTCTGCAGGCTCAAGCCCACAGAATGCTGGCGATGCTTGGGGATTCACGGGCCCAAGATTTTTAATCGAAAAGCCGACCGATGAACGAGGTGATAGGATAAGAGGAGCTGTCGAGCAACGAGTGCATGCATGCCCAGCAGCGTCTCAGGTTGTATGGATGCCTGCCTGCCTGCCCCGCCCATGCAGTGTATGCCCTCCGGCAGGTGCTGCTTTGAAAGATTGTCATGCTGCCACCTTCCTCTTCAGACGAGCCATCCAGCTGGCTTTGTACAGTGCACAGGCTGTGTGACGTTCAAGTGCTTCGGTGGCCGAAGCTGCAGTGAACAAAAAAGTGAATCTACTGTAGTCACTCGTCACAATCTCGATTACGGTTCCCAATCGTCTTCGGGCCTAATAACGTTTGCTCCCATGTCGTCCCACTGTGGCCTGTCTTCTGCAGAAGCGATCCCTGCCTGTCCTGTCTGGTCGGCCTGTGTGGGCCTGCTCTGGGGCATCAGAACCAAGGTGAAGCTAATTAGCCGATCAGTGTGGTCCAGCACCCAGTTTTCAAAAGACTTGTTGAGTTTGGCACACTGGCTGCAGGCGCTAGTGCACACTCTAGTTCCCATCTCTGCAGCTGGCCTCGGTCGCCGCGTTGAGCGCTGCACAGCACTGCTGGTGTCTTGGATCACTTGCTCCGTTGTTTGCCTTCTTTTCCTTTCCTCACGGTCCGCAGCCTGCCTTATCCATCTTGTATGCCTTATCTTATCCATCAGATTAGCACTGCTTATTTATATTTATTATTCTCACACATCAGCAGACCACCTACCTCATCGCCCCGAAATCTCCCAGGGCTGCTTTTTGCAGCCATTTAGTCCGGGTTGATGGGGGTGTGGTGGTGGGGGCCTTGACAGTGCCTCATCAGCTCCATCACTGCTATGTGTGGTCGAGGCTCAAAAGACGAGGATAACAGTAATTTCAGTATTACGACGGCATTTTTATAGCGCTCTCAGAGAACTAAATCCTGTTCTAGGCACTTTACATAAGTGCTATAAAGGCAGTGTGACAATATGGTTTTCGATAACATGCGCGGCGTCAGTACCCATAAGCACACAAAAGACAATTCCCAAATGAGGTGCAGGTGCATTTTTAGCTTACAGTTAAATGTCAGGAAATGTCGAGACGAAAGTCGGTTGAGAGTTTCAGGCTTTAGGAGAATATGAAGTAGGGGTACGGATACCAAAGGATTTCTGCCGTTGGGCTCACCGCTGCCATGGCTGTTGGCGCCCGGGTCTTAGCCCAGAGGTAAGGTGCTCCTATGAACGACCCTAGTCGTAGGCTCGAGATGTGTAGCAGTCAACCGTGTATTGCCGACTGTCGCCCTCTCAAAGGCTCTACTGTATAATATGTGAGGCTGCGTGATTAGCTAACCTTTACTTTTGTACTTTGCAGTCATTCGGTATTCTGCGGTGCCTGGTTGCAGTTATCAAGCGAGCAACTGCCCAAGTCCAGGCACCTGGCTCAGCTAATAATAGTAATACTAGTAATTCGTTTGTACACTACCCTAAAAGAATATAATCTCTATTCAGGTGCTTCACATATGCCTTGGGGCTCGAGCCCACGACCCGGTCACCAAATACAATCACCTTGACCTTGATTGGGAGCAGCACCTCAACCACTGGGCCAAGTAGGCTGTGCTTGAGCACTCTGAAAACGCAGAAGGCTCTGGATTCGCTCGATAAGCAGCTTTTTACAAGCCCCTCCCGACCGACGGGACTGGAGCCAGAATGTAGGTTCTGCCTGCAAATTATTAGATATATTAAGTGTGGATTGCTCGAATCCTTGGGGCAAGCTATGCCCAAAATCAGACAAGAATCCTTCGAAACTCCTTAAAAAGTGAAGGTTTTGTCGTAATTGAGCTTCTACAAACCACCCTTTCCTCAGCTCATTTCGAAACCGTAAGGCTAGGCACCAGCCGAAGTTGTACTGATAACCCACTAGGCATTATTTACATCGACAGGAGTAGCTGGCCAAGTAGGTAGCCAATATGTCTAGCTTTGCCAGAGGTAAGATTACGGCACGAGGATGGCTTGGCTTCTCCGTACCTAGCTGAACTGCTGCACCAGTTTCAGCCTCTTCGTGCCCTCAGGTCCTGTATGAACTATAAATTAGCTATTCCATTCCTCTGCTTAAAGACTATTGGTGACAGAAGCTTTAACTCTGCAGGTCCTAGACTATGGAGCTCACTTCCACAATTCTTACGCAACGAAAACTACTCTCCTTCTGCCGACTATGGCTCATCCTTTTCCGTGGTACTGAGCTGCTAATTCCATGCTACTCACTACCTCAACTGCTCTCCTGACTCTGCTATCCTTCCCACTTTCTCTCTGTTGTGTGAGATGAAGTCTGTTGGCTTCCGAATGCTTACCCAAAGCCGCTTAGGCTGTGATTGCACTACACAAAACTATCGTGCGTGACACCCGGTTAGTCTGTATGGCTTTGTGGAGTTACAGACGGAGAAACATTACATTACATATGTATTTGTATGGTTGGGAAATTACAACCACTCTATCGATTCCGAATAGAGCCGTTTCATTTATCGTGAAGAGGTTAGTAAAAGCTGGGAGCCCTAAAACTACCTCCCACCTGCCTGTATGGCCTGTCATTTACAGCCAGGCTGACAAATACCATCCTAAAGTTAGGCGTATTGCCTCTGCTGGCTGCACAGTGCACAGGCTGTGTGACGTTCGATTGCTTCGGTGGCCGAAGCTGCAGTGAACAAGAAAGCAAATCTACTGTAGTCGCAATCTCGATTACGGTTCCCAATCATTTTCTGGCCTAATGACGTTTGCTCGCATGTCGTCTCACTGTGGCCAGTCTTCTGCATAAGCGATCCCTGCCTGTCCTGTCTGGTCGGCCTGTGTGGGCCTGCTCTGGGGCATTAGAACTGAGGTGAAGCTAATTAGCCGATCAGTGTGGTCCAGCACCCAGTTTTCAAAGGACTTGCTGAGTTTGGCACACTGGCTGCAGGCGCTAGTGCACACTCTAGTTCCCATCGGTGAGCCGCGATGGCACACTAGGTGAGGCGGTTGCTTTCACGACCTCGGGACCGAGGTCGTGGGTTCGATTCCTGCAGTGGGAGATTCTTTATCACCACTGCAAGCGTTGGTGATAGCCTTAAAGACTCTTCTGTCGCTATACAAAAAGAGGCTGTTTAATCAGCTAGCAATTGTTAATTAATTAATTAATCTCTGCAGCTATTGGCCTCGGTCGCAGCGTTGAGCGCTGCACAGCACTGCTGGTGTCTTGGATCACTTGCTCCGTTGTTTGCCTTCTTTTCCTTTCCTCGAGGTCCACAATCTGCCTTTTCCATCTTTTATGCCTTATCTTATCCATCAAATTAACACTGCTTATTTATATTTATTCTCACACATCAGCAGGCCACCTCATCGCCCGAAATCTCTCAGGGCGTCCTTTCCCAACCATTTAGTCCATGTGGGTGGGTGGGTGTTGTGGAGGCCTCCTCATATCTCTTTCTACTATATGTGGTCGAGGCTCGAAAGAGGCCGATAATAGCAATTTCTCTATTACTAAAGGCATTTTTATAGCACGCTCAGAGAACTAAATCGCGTTCTAGGCAACTTACGTAAATGCTGTAAGAGCAGCCTGTCAATAAGGATAGCGATAATGTGAGTAGCTCTGAGTCAGTACCTATCGGCACACAGAAGGCATTTCGCACTGATCTAGCCATTGCTCTGAGGTGCATATGTGCTTTTAGCTTCTAACTAAATGTCGGGAAATGTCGGGATGCCAGTCGGTTATGAATTCAATGCTTTGGGAGAATGCAAAGTAGTAGGGACACGGATACCAAAGGATCTGAGGCATCGGACACAGCCATCGGGGCTGTTGGTCCCCGAGTCTTAGCCCTGATGTAAGGTGCTCGAGTGAACAACCCTGGTCGTAGTTTTGAGTTGTGCAGCAGGCAATCCTGTATTGCCCACTTTAATGTTGACGGTCGCTGCTCTTCTGCAGGTATGTAAATGAGGCTGCATGATAAGAAAACCTTTACTTTTCTACTTTGCAGTCGTTCGGCAACCTGTTGGTGCCTGGGTGCAGTTGCCACGCGAGCAACTGCCCAAGTCCAAGCGTCTGGGGTGAAGCAGTAGCGGCTGTGCTTGTGCAATTAAAAAATGCACAGCCTCCCTGTGGAGGGTCTAGATTTTCTCAATAAGCTGTTTTTCTTAAGCCCCGACCGACGGGACTGGAGCCGGAATGTGGGTTTTGACTGCAAATATTTAGATGCCCAAGTGCGGACTGATCGAAAAATCCTTGGGACAAGTTATGCCCAAAATTAGACAAGAGTCCTTCTAACCTCCTTAAAAAGTGACGTTTTTGTCATATTTGAGCATCTACATTCTGCCCTTTCCTCAGCTCATTTGAACCCACAAGGCTGGGCATGAGCCGGAGTTGTACTGAGAACCAATCGGACATTATTTACAGCACCAGGAAAAGCCCACCAGTCATAGGTAGCCGAAATGTCTACTTTGTGAGAGGTAAGATTATGGCACCGTACCAGGCTAGATATTGGTACTATTGGCAAACTACCGCCACTGTATCGATTCCAGATAGTAAGATTTTATTCATAGAGTTTATCGAAGACACAGAGCCATGCCTGGCGGCCCACTTCCGCCAAGTTGGAATTGCTCGGGGCGAAAGCTCGTGCTCAAAGTCTACAAGCATCATCTGGAGAGCGAGTTGGTGCTGATGCCATTAGTAGGCGATTAGATGAAGCTGATTTGCATTCTCAAGTTGCTAAGAGAAAACCACTCCTGTCCGCGAAGAAGCAGTCTAGTGAGCGTTTGAAGTGGGCCAGGATCATCGAGGATGAAGATGCTCGATCCATCGAAGCTTGGCGAGCAGTGATGGCTCACTAGGTAAGGCGGTTGCTTATCACGACTTCGGAGTCGGTCATGTTCAGGGAAAGGTTTCTCGGTAGGGAATGCTGGAGCAGAAATCGAACCACAGTCCGGCATAGCCCTAGCTCATTTGCCCTGACCTGAGACATCTATTTGGAACTTCTTCAGAGCAGGGGGACTCCCGACTGAGATGACACTTTTCAGAGAGTAGGTAGGTGATATTTTCTAAACAAAGCACGTTGCAGCCGAAGTTCAGCATTTTGTAATAAATTTATCTGAGCTGGTTCATTGTCCACTGTGACGGTACTGGGCTGGCAGAGTCAGCCTCCTGACCTTAACCTAATCAGGCATTTTTGGAATGAAGCAATTCTGAGCCTATAATAATAATAATAATAATAATGCACTTGATAAAGCGCCCCCAGAGAACTCAATCTCTTTCTAGGTGCTTTACATTTGCCTATGACTTCTGGCCGTCAGCTATCATGTCCACTGATGCCCTTTTCGTCGCTTGCAACGAGCCTGGATTATCATAGCGGCTGGATTATCATAGTGAGGTATCCTAGCAGCCGAGTTTCTGCTCCGAGCGTTTTATCAGCACCATGCTTGGGCGAGTTGTATAGCTTTTTGCAAGTAAGGGGGTGCAGTGGTATTAGGTCAACGGATTGACTATAGAAAGGATATTGCTGGAACGTGCTGGTTTTTCTAATTTCAAACAGTAGGCATACTTTTGGCAATATCAACAGTCAGTATCCATATTCAATTGAATTGCAGGGGAGCCGTGGCCGCCACGTTAGCTGCCCCAGCCGTCCAAATACTTTTGCATTGAAGAGTGGGTACTTGGTGCCATTGGCCGGCTGGACAGCTATATATAGCTGGCCCGATATATATAAGCAGAGCTGAACCCGGTTGATGTTTTACCTATTTAAGTTCTCTCAGGGTGCCAAATTAATGATGTATCGTTATTATTATCTGACGAGCATGGCAAAGGTCTGGAACCCAGCAGACGATGGAGTTCGAGAGACAAGCTCTTTTGGTCGATACCGAATGTATCCTGTCACTTAACTGTAGCGTTTAGGAAACTTTTTAAAGATGCTAGCTCAGTTGCTCCTCACGAGTGTCTTGACAATAGGTGTCCTGCAAGCATAGGTCGCCCCTCTTTTGTCCCATTCTCTATCTTCTGTCGAGCACTTTTCCAGATCCTTCAGCGATTTCAAGTTCAGTCTACGTTTACGGCAACCCAGCATTCCCAGGGTAGTAGCAGTTGGCCTTAGCCGGCCGAGCCGAACAATCTTCCGGAGCCTTGGCATCGCTAGAGTCTCCGGCTTCGGACGTCCCACCTAGGGCTTGTGCATGCCCTCGGCGGTTGGGCCTCCTGGCTAACCTTAATCGGCAGCCGTCTGACCTCTTCTTCACTGAGTGGCAGAACACTAAGGCTGGGCTGCCGCTAGCTGGCTGGCTGGTGGCTGCACCTTGTGTCTGCACCGGCCCGCGAGCCGAACTAGCCGAAAAAACCCGAGAGGACGCAGCTCTGCCCTGCCCACTCTCAGATCTGCTGCCCTTCGCCACTGATCCAATCAGGTCAGGCGGCCGAAGTGGCATACTGCTGCTGCCCGAAAAGTGAGCAGCTCGGCTCGCCGAGCTGCTTGCTCGCCATCATTGCTGCACCGGAAGGTCTGCTCAGCTCAGCGAAGCACCGGCTCCAGCAGGCCGGTGGCAGAGGAGGAGGGAGACTGACAGTCGGACCCCTCCTGCAGAGCAGAACCTGACACTTGCCGCGACACGTTGTTTGCCCCGGTTGCAGAGTAATTGAACCTCCTACTGCCACGCCTTTGCTGCTGCTGCTGCTGCTGCTGCTGGGGGGACTCTCGGGGCCATCGTTTTTTTGATTGAGTGCAGAATTACGCTGATAAGCTGATGTCATTATTGCCTGAGCCGAGGACGCCTTACCAGAATGTTGAGATGATTTGAAAGAATTGTGACGACCCCGTGGGGAGCCTAAGGCGGCTTGTTCTGAGTGCTCGCCTTCGGCTTGCACTAGTACTAGCCGAGTTGTGCTTTTGACAGCACATTTCTCATTCCACCTCAACTTGCTACGATACAGTCCATGAGCCGAAGATGCCTGGGACACCTGCTGCAGTACACCTTCAGTGTAGCAGCTTGGCAACTGGACTCACCCTCTCTCGTGAACCATACCTCTCTAGTTAATGCCGAAGTCAAAATGCACACACGGCCTCAAGGCAAGCAGAATTCAGTTGCTGGTGCTCACAGCCCCTGGCAGTCGTCATGGCGACACTACTGGTGACAGGAACTGGTAGTACCACTGCTTGAGCCACTCAGCGATCAGCTGAGATGCTCAATTGCTAGGCAACAGGCATAATCCCAGTCGGGTCTCCTGCCTCCGAACCTGCGAGTGCTGTTTACTCGATGTGAAGTTTGCATCGTCCCCGGTAACAAGCTTGCCAGCCGTCTGCCGAACGTCTTCGTGCGAGGATTCGGGTGGCAAAACGAAAACCACTCGGTCTGCCTAGCTGTATAAATCCGGCGAAATCGTTTTTGGGGTCAGGTTTGCGTTTTCTTTTGCGTTTGCCTTTGACAGTGGAGGTCATATCCATTGAGGGCTGGCCGGCTTGTTCTGGAAGGCTGGTACTGCAGAAGAGGGAGGGACATGCCTCACTCACAGGCAGCCCTTGGAAGAGCTTAATTGCATGGCACCGATTTTCTAGAATGTCATATCAATTTGACCATCTAGACCTTGAGAAGTTTGAGTTATTAGGCTCTAAGGGATATGCTAAGGTAGGGTCCTTGCTTTCCCAGCATGCTGCTTAGCAAAGGGTCGACAGGCCTGTCGGATCGGCCTTGGGTGCAGCCGTGTCTTGGCCCACGAGTGGTGAGTGCTGGCACATAGCGACCCTGGTCCCGGATTTGAGTCCTGTGCTAGGCAACTCTTAAACGTCCACTGCAATGGGAGTAATGATTCTTCTACCACTATTGCACATGAAGAAAAAATAGATGCATATTAGCTGATTTAACAGCCTCATTTTTATAGTGACAGGAGCCTTAACGGCTATCACCATTGCTTACAGTTAGTAATAACGGATCGCCCACTTCAGGATTCGAACCCGCGACCTTGGTCGTGCAGAGAGAGAAACTTACCTGCTAGGCTACCATGGTCCCTACAAGAAAAACCAGCTGCATGACCCGAACCCACGACTCGGGTTTGGGAGAGGGAGCACCTTACCTCCTGGGCGTAGACCCAAGCGTAAGGCCGTGTTCTAAAACATTTGCCCCTTTTATGAACGTGCACACATTTTAAGAATAGTGAAACGGGAATATAATGGTGAACATTTCAGTGTGTGAGGGAGTGGTGGCAAGATGTTCTCGAAGGCTGTACACTGATCAGACCCTCGCGCAATGTGAAGCCTAGCTTGATGCCTCCTTCATTGTCAGTGGAAGCTGCAAAAACTTGCCGGGAAACTGCGAGTCGTCGATTCACCAGAGCCAACATATTTCTGTGACTGGTGAGGGCCATATGAATGAATGCAAATGCATTAAGCTCAGGTTGAAATGTACACAAGTGCCACACCTACTATAGGGGGGCTAAAGACCGGTGCTCGGTCCATTGGAATGTCGAATTGGAATGTCGATGTGCAAATTTCAGTTCGTTGGGAATAAGAAACGCTGCCTCTAAGTCAGCCTAAAGAAATGCGAGGAGTACTGCGAAGGCTGCCCAATGTTAAACTCATGGTTTGGTGCTCATGTTACTGCTGCGACAGAAGCTGAATCACATTCCTAGTAGTATGGTTCTCAACGTGTACCTCGATGTGCTTGTGAACAGGTGGGAGGCATTTCTGTCTGCCACCAGTCTTGTGGAAGAGAAATTTATATATCAGCAGGCCAATGACTCAAAACTTTCTGCAAAGGTTATCCGGACACGGTTTTATTGACTGCAAACTTCCTGAGCTGACCCATTCAGTAGCCGATCAAAACCCCATAGATCCTGAGGATGAATGTGAATAAAGCCCGAGAATCCAAATCTGCCCACCCTGGACCTGGAGGGCGATCTGTTCGTAAGGCTTACAATGCTGTGGTATCGACATTGCTCAACACAGCTTAGATGCTGGTGGCATTGATGCCCAGCCGGTAGCATCATGCACATATCAAGAACCAAGCTGGGCCAACTTCTTATCGAATAAGAAGTTTGGTGTTGCTGCTCTATATTCTCCTGAGACCCTAAGGAAGGATGTTGGGCATAGTGGGCAGCTTTGTCTCCCCCCACCCTGCCAGGAGACTTTTAGCAGGAAAGTCCTATGACCGACTCCGGCAGCCAAATTGTTGGGGGGGGGGTGTACAGACACGTGGGCATGAGTGTGGGCAGATGCACACATTTCTGCAGGTCTTGCCCCTGATAGTGCTGGCTTTTTCTGCTACCAGTCTGACACGACTTTTGTGTTATGTATTTGCCTTCTGTTGCTTCCAAATGTTTGCTGGCTGTCTTTTTGACTGCCTGCCTGAAGTAGCTAAACTTTTCACTTTTGCTGCTTGGATTTTGCTGCAGTATGTATGTTGTTGGCCATCGATTATTTGTGTGAGTGACTCGGTCTTTATGTAGCCGCACTGTATCCAGTGTGGAACCTTTCGGTTCAGCAGTTAAGGATTGAGAACTCGGGTTCGACCAAAGAACTTTATAAATACGACCACCAACTGAGTAAGCTATGGATGTTCCGAGCTTACTGTTTTGCCCCTGCAGAGAACTTTCGTGCAGGCATGCCAGCATGTAGCACCGGTGATCAACAAAGGTGTCAGCATGCAGCACACACCTCTCCTTCCATCCAACCCCCCCCCCTCTGCCCGCCCAAGCACGGTCATGCTCTTTATCTCTGGGGAGCAGTCGACTACCAGAGTGGCTCACCTGGGCAAGTGTGGCAGCAGGATGGTAATGCTGCCGAGTGCAGTAAGTTGGGTCATTATTCTGCCGACACGACTGCATCGATGAACGACAAAAGCCCGACGACGGTGTGGAGCAGCACTGCAATCAGACGGGCCATTATGGCCCGAAACTAATGCATGAGCAAAGAATCAAATCACAGGGTTCACGTGTAATTACACCAGGGGCCGGCCCGGTGCCCCTGGCTCTGCCTTATGCACGTTGTTCCACTGCCCCAGTAGTGCCCCTTCCTGCCATCACCACTGAAGCTGCCGCTACTTCAGCCGGCGCTTGCCTGCGGGCCCGGCCAATGTCAGCAGTCTCATTCGGCAGCTAACCTAGCCTCGTGCCCGAGCTGCCGACGATTTGGGCTGTCAGCTGACTCTGAATCTGAATCTGAGCCACTGCTGCAGCTCCATCGCCGGCTGCTGTGCCACGCGGCCTGATCTGAACTCATGGCTGCCGCGGGCTTTGTCTCGTGCTGGCTGTGGCGGCCTCCTGGTGTCGCCGAGATAGAGTTCGGAAAGCAGTGGTGCAGGGCACGCTCATCATCTCACGCTTCAGAGGCAGTGTCGCCGTCGCCACCGGACAAGCGATCGCCGCCAGTAGCCAGCCGGTGCTCGTAGACGGCCGCAGCGGCGACGACTCCTACTGCGACCAGGAGGAAGTCTCTGGCACCGAGGCACCCAGTGGCTTTGACCACCCGGAGAGCTGGGCTGTTGCCTACAACGACGATCCCTTCGACCCGATTGAACCAGCAGAAGCTGCGATGGACAGGCATCAGAGGAGCATGTAGGTGCAGACGCAGTCGCGCTTGCTGTGCGCCTTCCGTCGACCGTGCTGCCGTGCTGCTGCGTGTTCCTAATGGGGCTGCAACAAGATTTTGTGCAACAATTCGACGTCACCGGAGTCAGGGTTGGGGGCCAGGATTGTCATCAAAAGGGAGTATCACTCGTAAGGTTTCATGTAGGGGCATGCAAGACCCAAAATTTAGTGAAAAATTGCAGCGAAAATACCCACTGCTTGTACGAGAAACCATATAAATCTTATATTGCAATTGTGCATTTAAAGTGCCAGACAATTTTAAAGGCACTGAACTGCTTTTACAATGGAGGGCTAAAACCTAACCTTGCCGAGCAAACTCATCGTGGCTCGTAAGTATACATACCTGTAACCTTGCTGGGAAGTGGCTGATGCAGACCCCCTTCCTTAATTTATCCAGTGACTAACCGGCAAAGCAAAATGAGGCATGGGTATACTAAAGAGAGCCTGTGGGCCATGCCCCCACCCTGAAGGTTTTTGACATGTTCTTGGCTTGATTCTGGTTATGTCCCTGCCTGCTGTCGAACCATGCCACTGCATTTGCTGCTGGCATTTGCTCCTCATTTTAGCTCATCACCCCTCAATTTGTCTCAGCTCTGTTCGTGAGTGTAGTGGAACTGGAAGGCAGTGGCAGACCAAGGAAGGTGTTGAATGCTAATGAGTTTGGGGCTGTCGTCTTAGTTCTGGCAGCAGGATCGAATAGTCATGGCCAGAATAGGGGCCAGCAGTCTGACTCAGCTCCTTATTCGTATGTGCCGTTCGTATACAAAAGGACCAAGCGCCAATCGCCATAGATTTCGCAGCATAGTTGACAGAGCCAATCCAAGATTTTGCAAAAGGGCATGCTTTTGCACTTTGACCTTATATTGGCTTGGCCATCCTGGCAGGCTGAGTAGCCTCGAGTTTGCTTACGATGTTTGGCGCTAGAGGCTGCTGGCCCTTCTTTGCTACTGCTGTGTTCGCTGACCATCTTAGATCCGGATGATTGGCTGAACCAGCAGCTTCAGCAGGAATGTCACCGAGTCCGGTGTTTTATCTTGTCAGTGTATTTTATTTTTTATCAAACTGCCAGTTGACTCTTTGCCAACCTTCGTGGCCGCTTAGAAAGCCTCGGGACTGTGACATGGTATATGCTAACACTTATTTGCTACCGTCTTGCTAGCTATTGGAGACCACCCCAGTGCATCCTCTGGGTTCCTAGCACAACAGTCGTTGTGCACAGCCAGTTGCCTTGTCGATGACAACTTAGGGATGCCTGGGAACTTTGATTTACTTGCACACTGTTTGTTATAAGATGCCCTTATCTCAATCCGATCAGTGCACGACATGTTCAGCTGCCTGGTTCACTTAGGACCACTGCCAAAATAGGACATTGTGGCCAGCCTGTACTAAAGTGATTGATGGAGGCATCACCAACCAGCTAGTAGAAGCTATAGAGCCTCAGCTTTCCTCAGTGAGGGAGGGAGGAAGCGGTGCTACTATCCTTTCAGAGTAGAATCGACAAGGGACCTGTCAGGACTCCCCCTTTAAAGAACAGCTGAAGATGAGAGATCCCGCCTTGTAGCCAACGATTCGATGACTGGTGCAGCAAGGTAGACGGAGACTCTGGTCTCGACGAAGCCTCGGCCCGGGAGCTCGGCCTGGGCGGCAGGTCACATGTCGGTGCTGGGCTGCAGTGCATTGCACCGAGTGTAGCCCCCCCCCCATTTCCACCAGTGCAAACAAATGAACTGGGTCAGAGTGGCTGCGCCTCCTTTCTCTTCGGCATGCGACCGTGTTTGGCCTCCATTGCCCCTACAAGCGATCTTGCATCAGCTAAGGACTACAGAAGTACTACTGCCTAAGGACAAGGAAGGTACATATGGACGTCCATGTGTCACTGCTCGCCTTCCTGTTACTGGTTGGCCGTCTGATTGGAAGTCATGCATTCGAAGCCGACGGTATCGCGAAAGCACAAGCCAAGCGAGCACATGCAGTGAGCCGGGGATCTCCTTAGAGCCATAGGTGACATGGCCATTTCGGGACCCGACAGGTCGTCGTGATCGTACTACCTAATTCCAGAATCTCTATGGCACATAAGACTGGCCACCCCATCGGATGCCGGCGTCTTTCCACGGACTGCCCAATCTCTCATTACTGGGTTCGAGCATGCACGGCCTTGCGCACACTTAGCCGGTGACGCCTGACGACTTCAGCTAGCTATGCACTGCCTACCTGGTTCCCGATCAACCATTCACTATTCGGCCTGCTGGTTTCCCTTCTGGCAGCTAGTAAATTATCAGCCACCAGCCCGGCGGCTGTAATTGCTTGTTTTTTGCTTTAGTTGACTCAAGAATGCTATCTGAATTTTCGGCCTAGCACCTTGTTTGCTATTGACTTAAACGCATTCCTACTCCGGGCTGATCGATGGCATAATCCCTTGCGCTTATATTTGCACTGTTCCACTTGCGAAGTAAAAGCCTTCGAGGTCATGCCGGCGACCCCACACGACGATTCGTTGGGGAGAACAGCAACACTGTTAACAGTACTGATCCAGGATTAAGCACCAGGAGCATGGTCGACCTTTTTTGTAAACTATATTAAGGCATTTTACGTTTTTAGCCTTTCGTTTCTCGGTTCGATAGGACTCTTTCAAGCATGTCGGCTTCATGTAATTCCATTGCAGTTTTGTTCCTGGGCCTCTCAAGTTTCTGAAGATTACCGACGATAAGACCGACCTAGCAGTTACAGGCGTGTCTATCAGTTAGAAGAACTCAACCTCAAGATAAGTTTCTTCAGTACCACTCCATGGCATCGGCTCGTATTCTAGGGGTCTAAGCAACTTATGAGCAACTTGTCATCTTGCCTTAATGATCTGGGGCATCTTAGGGCCGGTGTCGAGCCAGCAACAATATTTTTGCTGATAGATCTGCCGACCTTCGACCTTAACCTTTTCCCATTTAAACTGGTTGTGACACTCATATCCCTGTTCGTCTTGCCATCATCACTGGAATGTCCTTCCGTGGCCATTGTCCTTCTCTGGCAGCTCGAGCTCTTTGAGTGCCATCGTGGCTCGAGGGGGCCTGTCTCTTTGTGCTGACCGGTGCATCTCAGGTAACTAATGGGCCATAATTGGGCAGGGATGCAATTTTTCATTCCATTATGTTATGCAAAGGCAGCCCATTGAAACAATCTGCCACCTGAGTCCCTGCGGTTGAGCACTCAAGTGGTCAGGGCCTGCCCTCAGGCCATGCAGGTTTATACTGTAGCTAGTGGCCGGCACGATGGAATGCACTCACTTACCCAAGCCTATTAGGTGATAACCCGTGCGGTTTAGGTACCTTCTTTTGCAAACTCTTGTATCGGCCCCCTAGCTCGTGTCAAAGCACCTGTCAAGAGCGATTACTCGGTGACAGTGGCTCACATGACAATTGACCACATGGCAATTGACCACATGACAATCGAACACGTGGAGATTGCTGGCATGACAATTACCCATGTGCCAACTACTTAGAGACTCATATTTTCTTACCTAGAATTCTGATTGTAAATTTTTTTGAAAGTTTAGCAAGCTTGGCTGTCTAGAATTTCTTGATTGCTTAATAAGCTTCATCGCAGCTAAACTAGCGACCCCCACTGCTCTGCATCATGCCTCTTTTCTCCATCCCACTTGCCCTGCAGTGTCAGTGCTTTCTCTGCTTATGTCACCTGGTTTTTGCAGCCACCGGCTGGGGCAAAATTAGGCTATATTTTTGCTATAGTTACAGCTGTAGTACTGCCATCGTTTATGTTGCTCGAATTGGGCTGGTTGGAGAATCAGGCAAGCTGCCACGACCATGTGCACTTCTGTTGCTTGGGCATGCACCACCCATTAATGTGATGGACAAAATCAATGCATGCATCAATCATCGGGTTGGCTCTCATGCCTGAACTGCCTGCTGATTCGTTTCAAAGGGTCCCTTGCCTTGTTGTACCCAGCAGCCTCTGCTGCCATTGCTTTGTTAAATTAGGGATGCCATGCCCATGATCAGCTCACCTTTTAGGCTAGTTGCCTTGGCAAAATGCCCACGATGTTGTCGTTCGTCGGGAAACGGACCACCAAATTTACAGTACACTGACTCGGTTTTGGTTAGTTCGAACGCCGAGAACTCGTTCCTCACGACTGGTGGCCATAGTTTCAGCTGTGTGGCTGCTGATGAGTCCGATACTGATTGTGTGGGGAGTTTCTTCAAAGAAGGCTTATTTTGGTCGTCTGTTGGCATATCTCCCCTTCTCTTTCCCTGTCACTGTCTGTCTGTCTTTCACTCTCTCTTCCACGGGTAGAAATCGGTAGTGAGAGAGGGGAAGATAGAATGGTCTTCAGATCCCAACTGTGGAACTGGAGCTCACATTAACAATTCGTACGAGGCAGCATCTTTTCTCTCGATAAATATTCTGGCATTTCACTTTCAGTCGTCCATCGGTACTACATATGTGCTATTTACTTCTTCAACTCTCCTCCAAATTCTCTGTCTTTTCTCGGTCCTTTAAAACAGTTGACTATCAATTTTGCACCTGCCGACAGCAGCAATTTTTGGGCGTGCGGTTGTACGGCTCACCTGCTTAGTAGACGCTTTCTCTTCATTGTATCTGTGAGTTAGAGACCGAAGCTGAAACGCATTCATGCGCACATATAGACACAGACAGAGAGACACTGGCCGGCGGACAGACAGCTAGTCAGAAATGGCCAAAGCCGGAAGTGTGTAGTTGATAGACAGAGAGGAAGCAGCCGGCCAGGAAGTTACCATACGATTCAGTCCGAGGCCGATGTCGACGAGCCATGGCGTACAGACAAGAGAAAGAGAGAGAGAGAGAGAGAGAGAGAGAGAGAGAGAGAGAGAGAGAGAGAAAGCAAGAGGGAGAGAGAGAGAGAGACAGGGAGAGAGTGAGAGAGAATGAGAGTGAAAGAGAAGGCAGCCATAGAACCTTCTCGGTCGACGAAACGTGCCAGCAGGGTGCCATTATTTCGGAAATGCCTTGCCCCGAGCTTGCTCGGTGAAGCCAGAGTGCCCAGCCAAGTGGCAACGAGCTGTCTATCTGCTCAGGGCTGTTGCTTTATGCCAGTGCTGGTTTGGCCACGGCTGTCCAGACACAATGAGTAGAGTGAGGCCACCAATGTCAACAAGCTCGGTACGCTTAAGTGACCATAAAGTATGAGCAGAGCAAACCTGGTGTGCGACCACTGATTGCCGGCCCCCGGCAAGAGAATGGGTCCGGCTCGCCGAGACAGGCGAGTCACAAAGCTAAATCGCGTCGAGCGCCGTAGAAGCTTCAGGAGGCTGCGATTGTATCGGTCGGCCAGTGTCCGTCAGTCCATCCAGCGGAATGCCTATGCCTGGCCGCTTGCTGATCTGGCGAACTGGCTTACAATCGTCGGCGCTGCTGCTGGCACTTCTCCGGCTCTGGCTCGTTCTGTTTTTTTCTTCGAGCGTTTAGTCTGCCGTCCGCCCGCTCTGCACTGCCTCGGGGAGCCAACGCAGCCTTGCTCCACTTCCGGCAATGCACGAGAGCGAGCTTTGAACCAGTGCAGCCGTGCACTCTTTTGCTGGTGAGAAAAATTCTATTTGTTCGACAATAATGCAATGAGTTCTGCCCCCCACCGGTTGCTTCTGCCTCTCATCGTTTACTTGAACGCTCGGCTACCATCTATAAATAAATAAATAAATAAATACCAGCTGATTTAACAGCTTCTTTTTGTATAGCAACAGAAGAGCCTTTATGGCTATCACCACCGCTTGCAGTGGCGATAAAGGATCGCCCACCACAGTATTCGAACCCACGACCTCGGGGCCGAGGTCGTGAAAAGCAACCACCTTACCTATTGAGCCATCACGGCTCACCAACTATGACAGCGTTCGGACGAGGGTTGCTTTCACCCTGCAACGGCTCCCTCTCTCTCTCTCTCTCTCTCTCTCTCTCTCTCTCTCCCCCTCTCTCTCTCTCTCTCCCCTCTCTCTCTTGTCTTTCCTCTTCTACCTCTACTGTCTCTCTCCTATTCTTTAGCTATAGGTTTTCTGTTGTTGCATCCTAAAAAACATATGTCTCCTGTCGACTCGTTTCCGGTTCCTCTCCTTTGGCACGTATCCTCGGCCCTTTGCTGTGACTATTTAGCTTCTCCTGACGTTCTACAGTGCTTAATTTTCTGTTTCTTCTTCTCGCTCCCTTCCTGGCTGGGCGTACTGCTGCGTGCCGCCTCTTCTGAGGTTCTTCACCCGATATGTGATTCGCATCTGCGTTTGGGGGAGGGAGTCATAGCCCCACCCCCCCCCCCCCGGCAGCCGGTCAATCTAGCCGCTCGTGTTCTAGTGCAGGGGGCGGCTCAGCGTCGGTAGCTATCGCGAGTGTGAGCGAGGTGGGGTTTGTGAGCACGTGGCTGCGCCCAAGCAAGAGTAGCAGCCAGCTAGATCGATGTAGGCCCTCAGCTGCTGCAGCTGTCTGTGGCTGCTGCTTTGCTCTGCCTTGTTTTACAGCGACATCTGTGCTTTGTTCCCTACCTGCTGTGCTACCCCTGCGATGGTGCCTTAGCTGACAACAACAAGAAACACTAGGGCCAATGTCTGGCAGATCTAAAACCACTCCGAATGATACAATAATCCATTGTCCGTAGCCTGTCAATGCAGCCTCCACCTGACTGCTGCAGAGAAGCCGTGCCCGGTTCATCCCACGCCCACTCGTGCAACCACAGGAAGCCTTCGAGCTCCTACCCCTTCGTCGTCTTCTTCGTGTGGAGGAGGAAGAGTAGGAGGAGGAGTAGGAGGAAGAGGAGGCTTCGAGGTGCGACTCAATCTATCTGGCTTGAGAGGAACAGGAGAGCCAACGCATTGTCCACCGAACCGTGTCACGGCTTTCCAGACAGCATCGTTCGGAACTGGATTGTCGGGGGGGGGGGGGGGCGCCAGATATAAAAGCTGCCCCACTTGCCCCTTCGAGACTCCTGTCTGATTGGGTCCCTCTTGCTGGGTCAAGGTTTGGTTTCTAATCCTTTTCATCGCGCCCACATCCGTGACCTCCGAGAATGCAAACAACTGCTACTGATAAATTGTCGGATGATCATATGCCCATGCCTATGCCCATATGCCTATGCCTGAGGTGAGATATGTTAAGTCTAATAAGACGTTTGATGATCCTCTGCATGAGTAATGCTGTTTGCTCCACTGCAGTCCGGAGGGGGCGTGGGGGGCCACTTTTCATTCATGCAATGCCCCGGAGAGTAGACCTTGCATCACATTGTTGCATTATGAAACTGAATGTGCTCTCTTGAGGAAAATTCTGTTGACTTCAGTCGTCGAACTTCAGGCTGTAATGCACACACTCCATGCCACAAGTCGCTGCGCCACGTGCAGCTGATTCGTGCTCCTGCAGTTATCTGCGGTTGCAGGTGTATGAGCCTGGCGTGGCCACTACGTTCTCGCCCGGCTTCAAATGCACTGGCTAGGCCCTCCCGATTCGCCGTCTTTTTCTGCCCGGCTCCTCTTGCAAGTCGAGTGTGCTTCACTGGTGTTGTTAGATGAGTTTATACATGGCTATGTACAAAGAAATGCCGCCGCCTTCGAGCTCGGGCTTACAAGGCAGTCCAACGGAGGGCTGATATAGAAAGAGGCCGAGGCGACTCTCCCCCCCCCGACAGCAGACAGCTATCGGATCGAAGCGCAGCTGCTGGACTGGCGAGAAATATGGCGGTTTGGTCTGTGCAGTTGACCCGATCTAGTATATGATCCAGAAATTCGGTGCGAAGTCACGTTTTGAGAGCCGACCATCTGCCGGTTGTGTTGTCTTCGAGCCACCGTTGCTGGGCAAATGGCAGTTCTGGCAAGTCTCTGTTGCAGGAAGTGTCGCGAACATTCCAGCGCAGGAACCGCCAGTAACAGTGGTGGGCAGTTGCTGCATTGCCATAGAATTTAGTCGGGTGCATATAGCTACTGCAGTCCTAGAGCAGCTGCAGCTTCTCTCCAAATTCCCACACCCACATTTTAGAAAAACGGTCTCTCACCTCTGCAAAAGTGCTATCCCCGTGACCAGGTCGAAAGCATGTCGAACTGGCAGTCGGCATGTGCATAAAGGTCAAACGGAGCAGTAAATTTACACTCTGAGACTAACCGGAAGTACAGACTTTTGACCAAGTGGCACAAGCCACGGATCGACTGCATATCCCTGCAGAAAACAAGAGCGAGTTTTTGCCAGCCTTGGCAGCATTTAAAAAGGCTAAAAATCACCTGTTCCTCACAGTGTTTTCTCTGTCCAAGCTAATTGTCTTTAGTGTGCTGGTTCATTGCAATTGTGCAAGTCATTACCAACGAATCGCCATGCTTCCCATATATAGAGTGCATATAAGGAGATTTAGTTCTGCAATGGTGCTGCTCAAATGTTTAATTATTGATATTAATGTTATTAGTGCCGTGTAGTCCTATTGGGCAGAATGCCGAAAATTGTGAACGTTGCCCACGTACTGTATAGATGGCACACTTAGCTTAGCTGTCGTTGTTGGACAGTAGGGCAAGACGGATTCGGTAGATGCATAGTACTGCATGCAAGTATCTCCGATGACTCATTTTTTGAGATGAGCAGTGGGCATCCGACCGTGAGCAATTAAACCAAAGCACCAAGAATGAATGCACCCACTAGCGTTAGTTGCTTGCGCGATGGCATTTTCAAGTACCTGTGTATATAGGAAATTAACGAGAGCTTGTATCTGTGGCCCTTTAAATTCATATAAAAATGTCGAGTTTCTACATTTTATTGCACGTTTAAAACTACTATAAGCTGCAAGCTTCTGGAGGTACTTCATTAAGCATTCGGAGTAATACGAAACTCTAGCGAATCGACTATTGTCGTTTCGTATCTTCATGCTAGGGTCGTATCAGAACTGGAGACTTGCTTTGCTCAAGTTTGCGATGAGTTAGGAAAAAGATAAGGCCAGATGTTTGTGCACACTTAGGCGGCTCTATGCCACAGCCGCT